>ML685788.1:10517663-10600196 GCA_007922175.1 Pelusios castaneus | reverse complement strand
GTGTGTGTGTGTGTGTGTGTGTGTGTGTGTGTGTGTGTAAAAGGACAAGGATTTATTGTTGACTTACATTTTTCAATTGGGTGTGTACAATCAGTTTGCTAAGGATTAATGTATCACATCAATAGTTTTGCATCCTGTGCCAACTCCCATAGCATGATTACATACCAGAAACCTCCATCACTAACTAGCTAACATATCAGTGGGGGCTGGATGGGGGTGAGCGTGTGAGAGAGAACTTCTATTTTGTGTACGTCTTCACTGCCTTAGCTCCCTTCTTGTCTGCACACACAATTCTTTTATCCAAGATAAGTGGTACTTTCAACTTGGCTGGCCGGCAGTATGGGTTAGATCCTAGTTCGTTGTTCACACATCCTGGTAAGGTGCTCACTTCAAATAAGGACATAGGCTAAATCACTGAGTGCTGATAGTCCTCCAGTGCCTTCCTACAAGTGCCCAGAAGGACAGAGAAATTCTTCCACAAATCAGCGTCTTAAGCAGGACTTTGTTCATTAGTTTTAACAAAGGAATTTGAGCATGTTGCACTGAAGGAGTTAATTCTCAGAGGATTCCTCGATGATGTGCACTTTTATATAAGATTTCAACAAATCAGCAAAACTCTTGAAAAGTAAATAGTCTTTCAGAAAGCATAGATTTGAACTTCCTCGTTTTCAAATGGTTATAAAATTTCAATGAACTGATGTCAGCTCATCTAGTCTGCTTCAAAAATGTTAAAGTAATTTCAGGCACTACATCTGCCTCTGAATCCACCTGTTAATTTTTGTGATCTTTCAATTGCATTAACCTAAGTTAAATGTTTTTCTCTTAACTATTGCTCTATGAAAGACTCTCACAATTATTGATGTTTCTTTAATCTAACAAAGTACTGTTATAATACTTATTGCAAATTTTGTTATCTTTGGAATGATTCTCATTGAAATAGGAGACAGGATAAGATTAAGATAGAGTAACATAAATGGGACTGCTCCCAAAAAGCAAATGGGTAAATAGAACCTTTATTCTCCTGCAAAATTACACATTTATTTGTCACAATGATTTGGGATCTCCCTGTAACATTGTGGTAGATCTGAAAAAAGCCAGCATTGGTAAACTTAAACAAATTAGGAATGAAGAAAAAAAAAAAGGTGTTTTAAGAAATTACTTATTGTAAAAACTTGAAGTTTAACCAAAGCTTTAAAAATCAAATGCACTGGTCAGAAACCATGCTGAAAATACATGTATTAACAAATGTACAAGCAACAAATGCTTGAAACTGCAATTCTATAAAAAAGCTTAAACAAAAACATTCCCCAAAGTTACTATGCTGTGAAGTAAACAGAATAAATCAAATCTTTTCCAAGAAATTAATGTACATGAACTTTTGAAATAAGTTCAGTAAACAGGAATACAAAACTCTTGGGTCAAATTCCCCCTCAGTTGCACTGATGCTACTAAAACTAAATGCCAAATTAGATGTAAGGATCTTTTATATGTGGGAACTGAGAAAGGAGATGTTGGAGATCATTTAAGGACACAACAGGAATTGTGCTCAGGTTCTTGTTCTTGTGCTCAGGTTCTCTCTAGATGCAAGTGCTACATTTGGAAGCTGAATTCTAGTCTTGATTCTTATGGAATTGTTACGGAACTTTTATTCTGATCTTGCAGTGCAAAGGGATTTTAAAGTAGCCTATTTTTATATTTGGAAAATGGCTCAGTTGCTTCTGGACAATCATAGCCATGGATGAATGCTCTCTCAAACATGAGTGACACAATTGTCAAAGCCCCTAGCTATTTCATCATCTTCCTCTTCAGAGACAGTGGTATTTAAACAAGGAGTCCGATGGCACTTTTAAAGACTAACACATTCATTTATCGCATGAGCTTTTGTGGGAGAAAAT
Source organism: Pelusios castaneus (assembly GCA_007922175.1). Taxonomy (NCBI): domain Eukaryota; kingdom Metazoa; phylum Chordata; order Testudines; family Pelomedusidae; genus Pelusios; species Pelusios castaneus. The sequence continues at coordinate 10,598,301 of ML685788.1, read as the reverse complement.
CCCACTTCATCAGACGTTTGAAGTGTTAAATAAATGTGTTAGTCTTTAAAAGTGCCACCAGAATCCTTGTTTGTATTGCTGAACTAGACTAATATGGCTGCCCCTTTGGAAGTGGTATTTATGTTGCTTAAAGTTCTGAGGGTGCCTATTGGCTCTGTTGCTGGTAGGATGGATGCCCTAAAAAGGAAGGTTGTAAGTTATTCTATTTGTACTCAGTCTTTGAGAACTTTGAGTATTGCATAGAGCCTGTGGTCCAGCTCAATGCATGTAAGGCTATATAGCATTCTGTTGCCTCCCTCCCCCCCCGCCAAAAAAAAAAAGTCTAGATGCTTGCACCAAGGATCAGTAATGGAATGAATTAGGGAAAGACAATGAGATTGATTCTTCTTTCATGGAAGCCAAGTTTTATAGTATTGAAACTTCACTGACTCTGTGTTGAAGTTACTCTTGACTTAAGCTGGTGTGACTGGAGAATAATGTCCAGTCTTAGTTCTGGCTTTATGTGGAAAAAAATTAATGGTTTTTCATGGAGATCCTCTCAAATATGTCTAATTGTTTGCCATACCCAGAGCTGGTGCCATCCTATATTCCTGGATGTAGCTATTGTAGTGATAGGTTCTTCAGACATACTTGAGAGAGATGTGTCCAGATTCCATTTCAAGCTGAGCCCAGCATTCCAGTTGTCTGAGTGACCAAAAATGGGGGGGGGGGGGAAGAAGGGAGGGAGAGGAGGGCAGAGGAGAAGGGAGCAATGCCACGAAAAAGGCTATGTCTACACTAAAAGAGTTAAGTCGACTTAATAAGGTTGATTTAGGCGCTAATACCTATCTACGCTGGTTTAAATTGACCTAATAAGGTCGATTTAAAATGAGTTGTTGTTAAGTAGACTTAACTTTTCCTTAAGTTGACTTAAGGAAATGCTTAAGTTGTCTTAAGGAAAGCCCAGTGTGGACGTGGAGTAGTTTAGGTCGACTTAAGCCTCCTTAAGTCGACCTAACTTGTAAGTGTAGATGCACCCAAAGATTCTTGAATGTTCTTTTCCTGATACTTGCACCCACCAGTTCTCTTTATAATCTGGTCTAATTTTAATGAGGTTTTTGTAAAATGGTTTGTATGCGGCAAAAATATTTCAGAATGGAAAATGCTGGCTGGAAAAGGGGTAACGTAGCAACTGATGTGTACTTTGGGAAAAAATGTCTGATAGCTGACTGCCTTTGTGTCTTGTAATGGGTGTGGCAGCTGGTGAAATCTGAGCCAGGGACTATTTACATAAACGGAGAAGTGTTTGCATAAGCACCAAGAGGCAAGGACAGAGGTGGATAAAGGATTGCAAAGAATTTGCTGGTAGAACTATTCCCTTGTGCCATGCAAAGAAGCAGATGGATTCTTATACAACAGATTAAAAAAATATATTTTTTTCTGAAGACCAGTTAAAACCATTTCCCCAGCTCCTTCTGATCTCCTTTTCTTCCCATGGGAGGAAGATGATGTGGATATTCTTTCCCACCATCAGTAGATAATATTTATATGCCTTAAAAAGTCATCATCCTTTAGGACCAAATTCCTGAACAGATTTGGACCTACGGGTACTTAACACTGAAGACATGCAGTCATAGCCTATGTCTACACTTACTAAAGTTAGTTCAAATTAGTTAATTCGAACTAACTAATTCGAACTAGTTTTAGTTAGTTCGAATTAACTTAATTCGAACTAGCAAAATTTAGTTCCAACTAAGCAAGTGCCATTCGTGGCACTTGCTTAGTTCGAATTAGCAAATTGCACTGAGTTCAATGGGCTGGTTAGTTCGAACTAAGCAATTAGTTCGAACTAACATGGCCATATTGGTTAATTCGAACTAACTAGTTCAAATTAACCCTTAATTCGAATATCATATTCAAATTTATTAGTTCAAATTAAGGAAGCCCTAGTTTCTAACAGGTTTCTAACCATTAGCGGAGTAAAGTTCTGGATTAGCCTTCCATGGGGAGTTGTGGGGGCAAAAACCATAACTGCTTTCAAAACTGAGCTTGATAAATTTATGGAGGGGATGGTATGATTCCCCTATTTGGAAATTGACTGATATTTGGCTACATGTGGTGGATATACAAGTGGCCTAAGAGGGGAGAGTTCATGGGGTGGGTTCTGAGTTATTACAGAGAATTGTTTCTTGGGTAACTGGCTGTTGAGACTTGCCCATGTGCTGAGGGTTTAACTGATCACCATATTTGGGGTTGGGAAGGAATTTTCCCCCAGGGCTGATTTGGCCTGGGCTCTGGGGGTTTTTCGCCTTCCTCTGTAGCACAGGGCATGGTTCATCTACCGGTGAATTCTCTGCATCTTAAAGTCCTCAGATCATGATTTAAGGAGGTAAATAACTCAGACATAGATTGGTGGCCTATTGCTGGAGTGGGTGGGTGAGGTCTTGAGGCCTGCATTTTGCAGGAGGTCAGACTAGATGGTTGTACTGGTCCCTTCTGACCTTAAAGTCTATGAGTCTAGTGTAGCCAAGGCTTAAGTTTGTTCGAATTAAGCTTCCTTAATTCGAACTAACTTGCCGGTGTAGACATAGCCTGTGTGTTGCCTATTCATAGGCTGATTCTTGTGTCTACATTTCTGTTGTGCCAATCCCGCCGCTACTGAAAGCCAATGGTATGACTGTCTGCCTTGACCAAGGCATGCAAATACATAGCAAAGCCCCTGAATTTTAGCATGTGCAAAATTGGATGTCAACTTTACAAAAGCAACTGCTGAAACTTCAGGTGGGAACATTTTTGATATAACTGCACCTCTGTTGGCTACTGGATTGGAGCTTAAGCTCAGTTCTCGTACCACTAGCCAAATACACCTGTTATCGTTACCGTATACCGAGGGAAATGATTTCAGAATCACTAATGGGTGCTGGTTTCACTTCTGCCATGGCTCAATCGCTTTGACACGCTGAAGTGTTTTGTAATCACGCCAAATCACGAGGTCAAATCAACAAAAGTATTTCCTGTTCCTCAGGGGCGTGGGCAAGAATGAAAATTGGGCTGCTTTTGGAGGGGCACATTCCATGCCCCCCCTCCACTCCCGGAGCCTTGCAGAAACTCACTCTCCTCCCTCAGCCCTAAAGCTGGAGGAGCTGTCAGTTCCCCACGGGGGGAGGGGCCCGGGGCCAGAGGATCTGGCTCTCCCCACCACCTCCTCAAAGGAGTTCTATGCCCTTGCTGATTATTGGAGGGGGGTCATGACCCTGCTTTTCCTAGTACAGGATCAGCACTGGAAAGGGCCATATATATATATATATATTTATATATATATATATATATATTATGGCCCTCACCACTGGAATTTTTGACCACCTTAGTCTTCAATGTATTAATCCTCCCAGTACCCTGTGAGGTTCCCAGTTTACAGAGGGGAAACTGACTCACCCAAGGAAGTCTGTGGTGAAGTAGGGAACTGGACCCCAATCTTTTGAGTCCCAGGAAACTGCCCTGACCTCTGGACCTTCTTTCCTTTTTCTGATGGGGGGGTTCAAGTTAGCATCCTTATCTCTAAATGTAGCAGTCAATTCAGAAGGTCCTGAGGTCAAAAGAAATCCATGTTGTATGATCTGACACTTCCCTTTCCGCAGTCATTAGGAGGGCAAGCACTTCGAGATGAATGAGTGGAAATCTTACAGCCAGTTGCCATGCAGAAATCAGTTGTGTGTGTCCCTTCAGCTTTAACTTGATCTGCTGCCATTAAAATTGGCTACCCAGCTTTCCTGGGTGAATGTGAGCAAAGATAAGTTTTCTCAGGTAAGCAGCAGAGGCCATGCTACTTTTATCAAGGGAGGATCCACTTCTGCAAGACACAATATGTGCATATCAAGATTTTAGCTTTGAATATTTTGGCGTATCTGATGCTGCATCTGCCTATAGCACTGGGCTCAGCTTGGAATAAAAGGTGTGAGCTCGTAAAGGTGACACTAACACCTCATCAGCTTCTCTCCAAGGTGGAAAGTGACAACAATGAATTCAAGAGTACTGCGCATGGGCATTTTAGGTTAGATATTAGGAAAAGCTTTCCAACTATCAGAGTTAAAAACAGGATTTGGCTTCCAGGGGAGGTTGTGGAATCCCTGTCTTTGAGAGGTTTTGAAGAGCAGGTTAGACAAACATCTGTCAAGGATGATCTCAGTGCTTCAGCACAGGAAGGCTAAACAACTGGAACCTCACTCAGAGCTGGTCTACACGTAGGTGGGCTTGCGGCAGCAGTCGAAGGGAGATACGTAAAGTACTTAAAATACCTTGCATGTCTCTCTACAACTGCCTATTGTCTACTTACACAGTGTCTTCAGGCCAGTCCAACCATATAGGTGAACTAGGCGGTCGCCTAGGGTGCTACACTTTAAGGGGTGCCAGATTAAATGGAAATGAATTTTTTTCTTTATTTAAAAAAAAAAAAAAAAGAATATATTATCTCTTACATGTGGAGGGGGGCACCAAAGTCATAGTTTGCCTAGGGCACCAAGAACCTTTGGTCCGGCCCTGGTGTCTTCAGTGCAGTGAGTCGACAGCACTACTTCTGTGGGCGTGGTCTTACTAGATCAGTTTCCTGATTGGCTGAGCAGGTCTTCACAGACCCGATCAATCAATTTGGAAGATTGAATTTGCTGCAGTCAGTGAAGATCTGTCCTCAAGGTCTCTTCCAGCCCTACATGTCTATGATTCTTTGAAAGCTTCTGTCACTATTAATGGCTAATTGTTTTAAAGCAATTGGTTTTAATAAGGGCATAGGCACTTTCAGCGGACAGAGCAGGGTGAACCTGGGTATGCACTTAGTCTGAAAGGCACTGTGAAATACACTTACGTCTTCCCATAGGCGACATTTGGGATATTCCGATAGTTTGGGATATTCCTCTCCCCCAACCCTTTAAAAGGTTCTGGCACTTCCTGAAGCAGTTCTCTTCATTGGGTGAGTGCTGATTTTAGTCAAGCAGCAGGAAAAGGGCGTGTGTTGTCTTCAGAAATACAAAGAAATTTCACTCAAAGACAGTGCCATTCTTAAAAGGCTGGTGTTTAAATTAGACCTGCCCAGACAAGTCTAGCATGTTTGACCCTCTCTAGTCTGGCTCTTGCAATTATAATTCACTTCAATTTAAAATAAATCAAAGAGCAATTTCTGCAGAAGAGGTTGATTCTTAAAACGGAAGCAATCTGGATCAATTCACCCAGCTTCCAGTCCTGTTTCCGAATACAATTTCATGATATGGTGCTAAAAGCCAGTGCACTTGCACTATTGCTGTGAAATAGGTACAAAAGTCTATTGTAGACAAGCTTAGAGAGGCAATGTGGTCATTACAAAGGAGGGCTGATGGGTGTCCGCTTTCTTCTGTTTGGGTTTAGTTTGCTTTGAAATTATTCAGGCTTGGATGTGTGAGGATTTGCAAATATATAAGCCATGAAAAGGGCATGCTCATCCTTACCCACATACAACACTTGGGAGCACAGCATGGTGGTATGGGTTTGGGTCTCCGACGGATTTTTTTGCAGCACAAAACTCTTCCAACCTGTGATCAAGAGAAGAATAAGCTTGAATGTACAGAGAGCAACAATCTTGGGCTATGTCTACACTGGCAAGTTAGTTTGAATTAAGGAAGCTTAATTCGAACTAACTAAAGCCATGGCTACACTAGGCTTTAATTAGTTCAAATTAAGGGCTTCCTTAATTCGAACTAATAACTTCGAATAGGGTATTAGAAGTAAGGGTTAATTTGAACTAGTTAGTTCGAATTAACCAATGTGGCCATGTTAGTTCGAACTAATTTCTTAGTTCGAACTAACCGGCCCATTGAAATCAATGGAGACTGCTAATTTGAACTAAGCAAGTGCCATGGATGGCACTTGCTTAGTTCAAACTATTTTTTTCTAGTTCGAATTGTTTAAAATTAGTTCGAATTAGTTAGTTCGAACTAACTAATACTTATCTGCTGGTATAACTGCAACTACACGAGGGCTATTGCTAGTATACGGATGTTGTAAAAGATTGGATGCCTAACCAACAATACTGTACCAGCAACATTTTTAAGTGTAGACCTGACTTTCCCCCGGGAACTGCTCTGATCCCCAGCTTCCTTCAAAATCCAGGTGGCATAGAGGTGGTGCATTGTTACGCTTACTGCCCTCCAGAGGTACCTTCTGAGCTGTGGGTCAGAACTTGGGGACAGAGAGACTGAGTCTCCTCTCAGCCAGGAAACAATTCACTGAAGTCCATGGAGCTGCCCTGGTATGGAATCAGAACTGGGCTCATGTGTGAAGTTTGGCCTTGACACAATCCCCCTTATTACTGCAGTGCGTCTGCTGTTCTGATTTTCCTGTCTCTTTGCAAGCAGTGGAACCACAGATGGGGGAAAGTTTGACAACTGTTAGTCCCAGATGCCAAGTGCTGGAATATCCAAGTGTGGAGCTTCTAGAGACAAGCTGCTAACAGAATGATGAGATGGCTGCTTTTAACCCTGTGGAACTCCAGCAAATCACTTAAATGCCTCTGAATGTTGCACTGGGTTGGGAGATTTTTGCAAAGGTAGAAAGAATAGTTTTCTAAATGAAATAAGGGTTTGTTTTACAGTGCCCCAAAATGCATTAGAAACATTCTGTGCCAAAACACATTCATTTCTTAGTTGTAAATGTCTATCCTTTTGAGTAAGAGAAAACCATTGTTTTGCTTTCATATTACCTTATTCAGAGCTAGTTCAATTTATACACACGAAGCTATATTCAGGCAAAATTACATGGCCCAGAAAAGAGACTTTTGGATTTGTCTGAGTAAATGAAAGTATAAAACTTTTGGTTAAGACCCGTGAGTATCTTTCACACATCGAGCCAAAGTGATGGAAAGTCAAGGATAAACATTCACATTAGATTCTTTTATAGACCAAAATAAAAAGCCTTCTGCACTCATTGTGGTATGTTGATTATCCCTTATTTGATCCAGAAGGATCCAAAATTGCTTTATATGCGGTATAGTGGGGAAATCTGGGTGCTAGACATCAAACCATCTGCAAACAGATAGGAATAAATGTCATCCAAAAGTGTGCTAAGAGCGGAGCTAAATTCCAGTGGATTAAGTCCATTACAGTACGTACATGAAACAAAACATATTGTATCAAGCAGATTTTAAGGCTAAAAGGGACCCCCATGAATCTGTAATCTGACCTGCTGTATAACGGGCAGTAAAATTTTACCTGGTGAATGCGCTACTGAGCCAACAACTTGTGACTGAATTAGAGCATTTCTTCCAGAAAACAATCCTGTCTTGATTTATAAACTCCAAGGCAGATGTTTTGGTTTTTAGTAGAAAAGGTGCCTTTAGATAAGAATCATGAGGAAAATTTACTCTGGGTTTTAACAAATATATTTCTTAGTTTGGATACTTTTTCCATTCTGAAATGTTAATGAACCTTTCTTAGTTTGAGGGTGAGGACCAGAGTTCCGACACATTTTGTGTTTTCAAAAAATTGCAGTATTTGTGCAGGCAGAAGCATGCACGTACTTTGGGGGGCATCAAACTGGCCATTTGTGTGCACAACTCAGGTGTTTTCTTCACTAGCATATGTGCTTTTCTGAAAAACGCATGCAACGAATCTGCGTCTTCATCTGCAGCAAGCTTTCTCTTCCAATGCTACGTAAGGCTTATGTGAAAATTACCTCTATGCTAATCTGTAATGCACAGACACGTATGTGCTAGGTAATAAGGCGAGTTTACCACAGTTATGCAAATTATATGTGAACCAGGAGGCTAGTCTAGTTTGTCTCACACAGTTTACATATCCCAAATCTCATCCTTGAGAATGAAAGTGTTAATTGAGAGAGGGAATTTTCAACCAGCTTCTCAATAGAAATAAACTAACCCACCAGGTCCACAGGCAGCTATACAGAGCAATAGTCAGAACTGAAGTAAAAAAAATATCCTTGAACAAATGCCAAATAGGAAGCCCGCCATATCCCCAGATGCCACTACTGGCAACAAAGATAAGAGCCCAGACTGTTGGCACGTAGGTCTTGCATCTGCCAAGCTTTTACCCTGTGAGTGACCACAAGTATTGTAAAATAATGGAGCACGTTAAGGTGAAGGGTTAAAGTGGAACATCTAGCATGCTGCCAAGAAGAGGAGACGGTGCCCAATTCAAGTGCAACAGCACATGTGCACAACTTGCTTTCTGACCCTGTTATAGTTTAGAAACTTCTAGTCTTCCTTTGTGGGGGGCGGGATGGGGGGGAAAGGGGGAGGAGTATGTGTTAATACCTTTTTTTCTTTTTCTTTTTGTAACTTGTGGAAATTTAAATATTTAACTGAAATAAATGGACTGGTCCCTCATCAATGTGGCATCCGAGCCCTCCCATAAACAATTACGTTCTACCATCCATATGGGACATTCAAGTCCTCACTGTGCCAATAATGGTTGACATGTCTCATCTCTGTAAGGATTGGATTTCCATCATAGATACACCTTATTGCATACTGGAGGCCACTAAATCCTGCTTCCTACCCAATCAGGAAAATGATTTCTATAGGCCAGGCCCTCGGCTGAGATCCTGCTGTCTCTGGTACTAAGGAGCTCTAATCTAGAGGTAGCAGCTGAGGTGTCCCAGTTTATCTTAACTTTCTTGGCAAGTACTTGACTCAGTTGTTACTGGGGGATGTCATCCTTGGTTTGTGGAGATAGAGTGAGAAGGTTCTTAGTGATGTACAACAAGGGTCCTGTCCGTCTTGGTGAGCTTAGTTAATGTGGTTTGTCTTTAATCTAGATGTCATGGTGAGGGGCACTTACCGACCCAATTAAGACGGCTGTTAAGGATTAGCTTTGCACACTTAACCATGAACAAATGTGCCTTTGCACAGAGACAGTTTCGACACATAGCCAGTTTAGTTATTCCAAAATAATGAGTGCACGAATGATGAAAGACTTGAGTTTCAAATAAGAACATCTAGAGCTGATATATGTTAATTTTGGTTTTTCTGCATTGGCCCAGCATAAAACAAACTGTGTGTTGGCCCTGTCTTGGCTGAGCTAGCTGTTTAATTAGTTTGTAGTATGTGTTTTAAATTATATACATGTGCTTGGTGTGCTAGGAATGGGCACTTCTGCTTAAGTCAAAATAAATGCCCATCTCTTCCTACATATTTCAATATCTCCTTAATATATTTACCGTCACTTTCCCTAAACTCTAGCAATCCGCTATAGATAAGCCTCACCAGATAAGCGTAAAGGTGACCTGCAAATGAGAGAATTTGTTTGTGTGATTTTTGCTTCTTGTATAGAAGTTTTGAAAAGTCTCTAAAGATCTTTTCTTCCTGCTTGGATTTTACCTTTTAAAATATCAGGAGTGCTAACTGTGGTGCTCCTACTTTTATTGAGAACTCATTAGAAGCATTGTATGTAGACTGTAAGCTTTTAAAATCCCTAATTGAAGGAGAAGAATGTTGACATTTAAGAAAGCTTTCTTTTCTCCTAATTGCTTATTTCATTCATGATTAGGTATTTTAACAAAAACTTGTGGGTGTTGTACAGGGGGAAGACGCGTCACAAAAATAACTTCCTCTCACAGTCAGGTGGTGCTTACATGATGTCTCTGTCATTATCCTACTGATTCACTAGTCACTTCCAGGCAAAACAGAGTAGACAAGAAATGAACTTATAATGTAAAAAAGCACAAGCCGGAAGAGAAAAAAGGCCTAAACACTGTTTAGTCTGAACGTGTACATCCTAAAGAAGCAAAAATAGGGCACATGCCTACTTTTTTAAAAAAAGCTTTGCAGGTCACCTTTGATTTCCATATTATTTCACAGTCTGTAGTATAAATCTGTGCTATCACTTCCTATATTACATAGATCTGGAGGACCATACATTGTGCCTTAATGTCCTCACTGAAAGCCGGTTGATGTCAATTAGGATTAGACATGTGCTTAAAGTTAGGAATATGCTTAAGTATTTTGCTGAAACACGGCCTGAAATAGGCGATAGAGGAAGAAGTAATTTGATTGGTGTTAAAGGTAAGTACTATAGCAGTACCTGAGTATTGCTTTGATTGATTAAAAAATCCTGAATCACTTACTAGCTGGATATCATTATTTTATTTGTATTGTGGTAGAGCTTAGGAGCCATTGTTGTGCTAGGTGCTGTACAAATGCAGGACAAAAAATAGTCCCTGCTTCAAGGCATTTACAATCTAACCCAGCCTTTATATCTTATTCCAAAGTGTTATGCCTGTATGATTTGCCTACTTATGAGTTGTGCTGTTTCTGTTTTATCATTTTCCGATGAAAGTTACACCTCTTGCCCATAATGAAAACATGCTCAGCTATCCATACAGCGTAACTAAACAAAAGAGTGTTGTTGACATCTGACAGGTCTGACAGGTGCATTTTAAACCTGGATTCAGCTTTGTCATCATGCATATAAAAGAACACTGAAAGTGGAAAAATAAGTAGATTTTTTTTTTTATGTGCAAGTTTGTAACTTTGCCAAATGCTGCTTCATTAAGAGCTCCAAACATTGCTATCTTTCAAGCAGAGTGATTCAAATGCAGACACATGTTTATTTTGTGTGGGCACTTAAATATTTAATTCTTTAGCAAAGTTTACACAGAATCTGATTTTGCTAGGAGAGAAGGAATTTGTCTTTTATGATTTAAATAGAACAGTATGACTCCAAAGTTTTCTAGTCTCTTTGAGCATGCTTCTGTTCTGTCCCTGTGATTTTTCATCACAAATTGGCTTGACTGGTTCAATGATTTTTGTCATTGAGCAGGTCACTAGTGTTCAATCATAATCTGAAGCAGAATATACATTTACAAACTTTAAAGGATCGTGTTCATACTTTGGAAATAAAACACACACACACAAAACCAGTTTGTCATTTGCTTTCAACTCTGATTGTTTTATTATTCTGTCCCCTGACCATAGCCCCTTTGAACAAATATTTTTAGGGTATGCAAAGGTTATTACTTAAGAGATTGGAGAACGTTAGGGACTGGTTTGTTCAGAATTTTTCTGCAATTAAGGGTCTGGAAAGATTGATTTATGAAGAAATATTACAAGAACTAAATATGTATACCTAAATTGACTATGGGATGTTTATATTCACATACGAATTGGTGAAAATGCCAGAGTTGGATAAGAATTATTTAGGGTATTCCACCTGGTATAGCTAGGAAGAATGGGATGAACTTGAGAGGAAAAATTTGAGGCAAATACTGGGAAAAAAAAAAATCTTGACAGTATTTGGCTGTATCCAAAGGGAAGTTGTGGAAATCCCAGCACTTGATATAATCTTGGAGAAAACTCTAAAAATGTTTAATGAGGAGAATCTTGCATTGGTAGGGAGATGACACGATGCCTTAACAGGAATCCTCCATTTGTAGACCCTGATCCTGTAATTGAACCAAAGCGCATATGCCAGTTTCTTTGGTGGTTCTTAATCAAGAGAGAATATTAACAATAATGGCAACCCTTATAGATATGGGGGAATTTATGTAATTTAGGACCAACTTCTCAAAGGGCTTTCAACTCAGCTCCAAGACTTCAGAAGTCATCTGTTTCTGAGCTCATAACACTGAATTTTAAGTGCAGATAATATCTGTGTATCAGTGGGATTGTTTAGTGCCAAAAGTATCACATTTTGACTTAGCCTTAAACTCTGGGTGTAGTTGTCCATCTTTTAAAATGTGGCCGTATATATATATATTATAAAAAGTCCATGGTTTTTTAAAAACACAAACATGCAGGCATACATAAGAATTGGTTGTTTTAGTTTCCTCTTTTTAAAAACCTGTGCTCTGAAATGCGTTTTCTCATGATCCCTGAGCTACCAATACCTTATAAAACAGAATGCCGTGCAGCTGTAGTGTTGAAATGATGTAACTGTCAGAGACGCAACAGAATAAATAACTTCTTGGTGGTGGCCCTACCCAGACTTCATATGCAAAGCTTCTGCCTCCTTTGCCATCCTCTCAGGCTAAATGTCTGCCTCTATTCTTTTTTTCTCATCTGCTTTCTGACTTGGACCCAGAGAAAAGGGGTCAAGCTTTTAGCTTCACAGGTCACTGCACTGAGTTACTGTAAACTAAAAGCTTTGTGGGCTGAAAATCGAGAGAGAAGAAAGCATCGGAATCTGGGTTCTCCAGTCCAAAATCAGATGGAAAGCATTTCTAGCTTCCCCTTGTTCATGCTATCATGCTGGATTCTGCAGCCCCTCCGTGGGGTCAGTTTTCTCAGATGCTGAGCAACTTCAACTCTAACTTCAGTGGGAATTGAGGGTGTTCAACACTTTGCAAAGTCCAGCCCCATGTGAGGAACTCTCAGTGGCTTTAACTGGTATTTTGCATAAGATGGGGCAGTAGAATAAGATAATAGGAAAGGAATGGGAAAAGATCAATCTTAAGGCATAAAAGTGCAGTGTAGTAAAATGACTTTGTGACATCTACATACAATACTCTGCATTTATTTATTTCTATTTGTTTTAAATATCCCCATCCAAAGCTCTGGGTATAAACATGTATACACTTCATTTAAAAAAAACAAAACAACCAAATCTACATACACTGGACCAACATACAAAAATCTAAAGATCTTCCAAATTCCCATACTCAAAACTTTCTCCATATATTCTCCTTAAGTTTGACCACAACCAAAATCCACACTCCATTTAAGGATCTTGAAGCATCTTTATACGTAATGATTAAACCTCACAACTCTCCCATAATGGTTGTACAGGATGGATGAAATGAGGCATAGCGAAGTTTACCCATCTGCCAAAGGCCCCAGCTCAAATCTGGCAATGCTGAAAATCCAAGCCAGGAGTTCTGATTCTCAGTAAACTGATTTGATGATCTTCATTTCCATGCTGAATATATATTAGCTATTCTTTAAATTAGATTAAAAAGGTAATGCTGTACTCTGCTCCATGTACGTTTTACAAAGTGATATCCTGTGAATTTGTTTCCGAAAATGGACACTAATACTCCTCTTGTAGTGGTGTAAATCAGGAGTAATGCCACTGATGTCAATGGATTTATATTGGTGTACAAATAGTGCAAGCACAAAAAAAAAAAAATCAAATCTGGCCCTAGAGTGCAAGGAGTTAAAACTGCGTTGGGAAAATCCTTATTAATGTTCACTTTATGCTTGTACTAGGAATGGGTGAAGATCAGATGGCTTGGAAGTTCAGAGTTGGCTATCTACTCAAAAGTTAGCAAAAGTATCTGAAACATCCTTGATCTCAGGAGATTCTGGATATATATATGGAATTCTTTTGATAGCTGTTCCACGTAGTAACGCATTGACTCATCTTACTGGTTTAATTATAATTGACGCGGCTGGGTAAGATTCAGCAGAATAATTTTTAGGGTGACACTCCAAAGTGAAATCTTTTGGTGCATGACCAAAATAGATTCATTATTCATTTTAATGCCAACTCCGTCTCTACTCTCTATTTATTAATCTATAACCACAACAAAGGTGCTTTTTTGTTCTCTTTTTAAATAGAAAAATAAAATACATTTTATCTCCTTCCGCTATTGCAGTATTTACTTTTATGAGATTATGAGAACCAGTCCTTTCAGGTTTACATTAAGTACGAGACATGCTCATTCAATAATGCAAAGTTGTGTTAACAATGAACAGTCGATCAATAATAGTTGTTTGACAGTATGGGATACTTAGGACTGAATATTTCTATATATCCGTTTTTCTTTGCCTTTTCTTATGTCAGGAACATATCAAGCTGGAAAACTATGACCATACTCTAGCAATATGACCATATATTGAGTGATTTCAGGACCACTGACTTTTACATTTTTTAGCTCATTTTTATACATGAATTTAATTACAGTGCATTTTTGGAAAATGTCATAGCAACACTGCAATTAATTAACAGAGAATGTCAGGCTTTACGTTAAAGTTACTTTTGCAATAAAAGGAAACTAGAATTTGCTGCCTCGTTGATAGTGACTCACCTTGTGTTGCTGTTTAGTTCATTAGGAAAGAGTAAGTTGAGTTGTATCTCATTTTTTGGTATGGTCTTAGGATATTTGGATGGAAATAAGCAAGAAACAGAGAAATTTCTTCATAAATTAATATTAACCGGGGGAAATTTTGGTTACCAAAGAGCTAGTTAGCATAAAACAAAACAAAACAAACCACTCCCCCCCCTTGTCTGATCCAAAACCTTAGGTAGAGAGTAGGCTGGGTTTAGAGTGTAGGAAACATGGATTCTCCGGAGATGAATTTTATTCACTGTGGATAAAGAGTTTTAAGAGGGGAGGGGATCAAGAGAAATTCACTTTGGGGTTCTTGGGTGAGTGGGAGTTGGTTGGGGAAGAGCTTAGGAGAAGAACATAGGCTTAATACTTGTTGTTTGTTGAGAGTAACTCCATTCACATAATAACATCTAGTTCCCGTATAGTATTTTTCATAAGTAGATCTCATATTGCTTGAAAAGACCAATGACATTATCCCCATTTTATAGATGAGAAAACTTGAGGTACAGGGAGATGCAATGAATTCCGCAAGGGCATCAGGAAGAGACACCAGATCTCTTGAATTCCTCAACCACTTCTTTGTCCACTAAGCAATACTGCCTCCTGCCAAATTATAAGTAACATTTTCTTTTTAACTTCAAAGTTCACTTCTTGAATGGAGTTCTGTGAAGTTCACATGACCACAAAACAGCTACTGATTAAGCATCTGAAAGATGAGACTAGAAATGTGCCTTGAGACAAACAATTCAGATCTGAGTCCCAGGTTCAATCCCCTATTGGTCTGCTAGTACCGAGTCTTAATGCACTCAAATAGGAGGCAGGCCACTAACACTCAGTAGACTTCCTAGCAGTGGAATATGTTGCTGAATGAATTATTTCTGCATAGGTGAAAAAGGTTGTTGGCTCTAGAGAAGGGAGGAGGTGGTTGGCTGATACAGCAGTAGTTCTTTATCTGCAATGAGACAGTTGTCTAAGTTTGGGAACCTGATAAAATGAGTTACAATTTTCTGTTTGATTAATGAGTCAAAGTGTGAAGTTTTTTAAAGAAGAAGTAATATTTCAAAGTTTTATTTGTTCTTCCTGTGTTGAACCTGGTTTGCAGGTGTTGACAAGGAAGTAACCTTCTGGGAAAGCAGAAGCTAGTTAGGGGAAAATAGTGGAGATTTTTTTCCCTAAGTGAAGTCTTCCGTTTTCAGGAGGGGCATCCCATGAAGCAAGCAAACCTATCGGTTTCTTTTCAGTTGTTAAATTTTATGTGAGTTCATGCTGTCCTAAGCTTGCATAATATGAATACAAAAGGGTGATCTTACATATAAATGTGTATTGCTACTCTGAACAATATGGGTTCCAAATGCAGTATTTGTTACAAGCAATATCTTGTACATTTCATCTATACTGTTTAGATGCCCTGTTAAATGCACATAGTTTTTTCTTTTTAAAATTAGATATGATAAACCACTTGAAGACACCTGGGCTGGATAACAGGTCTTTCCTATATCTAATGGCTAAGATTCTAAAGGCAACATCTTGTTAGTATAGGAATGCATTGTATTCTCCACACCTTGTGAGTACAGGCACCAGAAATGATGCTTTGGGGGTTCAGTTAATGTGCAGAGTCATGTACAGAGTAGCATAGTTACAGGAAGACTGGCCCAAATGTTCAGAATGGTACCGATGCAAACAGGCATGCAATTTTTTCATGGAATTTGTAAGCACCCAGATTACATGTGCAACGCTGATTACCCATTTGTGCAATTGCCTAACTTGTATGCTCTATTATGCTAACTTTGCATAAATTAGGCGCACAAATATTCTGGCAGGTACAAATCTGTAAATATATGCCACAACCTCTATCATAAAGGTAAACCTCAATTATCTCATTACAAGTAATGGGAGAACAAGCACTAAACACCACATCTCAAAGTCCTAAATTCAATTAGGACCATGTAAAAGCTCAACCAATGGAGGTATTAAATGAAGGTCAATCATAGTATCAAATCCTTTTTAGCTTGGATCAGACACCTGAACAAAACCACATGTCAATCAGGAGCAGTAATTAAATAAAACCTGTTTCGGTGTAATGAGATTTGCTTTAAAAAGCCCCTCTCACAGCTATTCCAAAAAAGTAAAACATTTAGCATAGTGACAAACTTTTTCTTCCCCACTCAAAGATAAGATGAAGAAAAAAATAGTCCAAGTTCAAGAGGTAAGCTGCAGCCTAAGCTTGAATACCTAGCTCCAGACTGATTTATTCATGGTTAAGTGTTCAGACACTGAAATATGTCCTTTGCTGTTTGTTTAGTACAATAGTTTATCTAAATCCTCTCTCCTCACCCAATTCAGGAGTATGTCATGGTCCAAGTATGTCACTGCATTTCTTCAAGCTTCCGAAATACCTTCTCTTCTTTTGGCCTGGCCCTACCTGATGCTGAGGATTCTCAGCTCCCACTGGCTTCAACTGCCATTGTGGGTGCTTGTCATATCTCAGGATTAATCCGTCTCTTCTTGCTAGGCTAACAACTCCCCGGCCATCTCAAAATGCAGAGATGATATCAGTATGTGAAGGTTATGCACATCTGATTTAATCTAGATTGTTTATCTTTTAAACACCATTAACCACAAATTAGCTGGCTCTTCTGTGGCCAGAAATTAATAGATTCCATTAGTGAACAGTCAATTAAAGGATGATTATTTTTTTTTTCTAGCTCATGTTTTCAGCGATTTGTGTTCGTGGTGGTTTTCTTTTGTCCATAATGCTGATGAGAATGAAGAGCATTGAGAGCTGAACATCTGATGGCTGATCAACCACTGGTGCTGAATCCAAATAAACCCATCTGCTCTGAAAAGGGTTCCTTGTATTCCAGAACCTGGTATACAGGGACCCTGGGTCGGTCTGACCATAGGTGAACTAGGTAGTCGGTTAGGGTGCCAGGGTTTAAGGGACACCAAATTAGATGGAAGTACATTTTTTCTTCTAGTTAAAGAAATATACTAAAATGTTATCTCTCATAAACAAAAGTGTTGCCTTCTGACAGGGACACAAAGGATATAGTTCGCCTAAGGTGCCAAAAACCTTTGGGCTGGCCCTGACAGATCCTTGCTTCTTTACACAAACTGAGGAGCTAGCATCTGTATATAGCAGCAGAGTCACACTAACATGAACCTGGGGTAACAAAGTGGTGCGTCGGGACCAGAGAAGATTCCAATTTCACAATCCTATATAAAATCAAGTTGTTAATAATCTACTTCACCTTCATGCAATCCTTGAAAAGGCACAGCTGTCACATTCTTCTGTTCTGCTTACTACATACTACAAGAGGAGGCAATGCAGGCCAGACCCTCAAATACAAATGGATATTTGTCATTTAGGCATTTACGGCCTTAATTTCCATTGATTTCAAGGGGAGTTATGTGCCTAAATACTTCTGAGGACCTGAGCCTAGGTTGCTCACTATATGTATCCCTCAACCACAGTGTGGGTCTTTGTTCCTGTCTAGTAGTGAGGCCACACAGAATTATTTGAGTCTGCAACAGGTTTTGAGTTAGCCCCTCTAGGTCAGTCTTTTTAGCTGAATCTCTTTAGTTCAGTCTTTTTATTCTAGTCAGTAATGTTTACTCAAATCTCTGGTTCAATCCCTAATGGTGATGACTCACCCAGGCATGCTTGGTTTCATGCTCGGAGTAAACTTCAGTTTTGGGTATTTAGATTTCAAACCCTCCAAAGTTTAAAGCTGTTTGGATCCAGAGATTTGGTTTAAGATCATCCCTAGTTTGTACCATTACTGACTTCACTCTGGAAAGGAGTGAGGGTTAATCAATGTCATAAATATAATGTTTTCTCTTGCTATCTATCTCACCCAATCTCTTATCTCTTATTACAGCCTGACCTGATGCTATGTCATACACTCCCCTGCATTTAATTTCCTACCACTCTGTAACTTTCCTATCTTCAAAGCGTCTGACGAAGTGGGATTTTCTCCCACGAAAGCTCATGCGATAAATAAATCTGTTAGTCTTTAAAAGTGCCACAGGACTCTGTTGTCTTTCTACAATAGACTAACACGGCTACCCCTTTGGAATTAAACCAATCTCTTATGTACAAATTATCTTGTATTCAGCACATCAGCTACAGCAGATGAAGTTCGCAGTTACGGGGCAACTCACACGGCTACCCCTTTGGAATAAGAAAAAGTTGTTTGACTTTGAGAAAAGTAGTTTAGAACTAAGTAGCCTAAGGGTATTTGGCATATGTTGGTTGCCAGTTAGAATTTGGAAGTAACTCTGCCCCACCTCACACAAAGCTATAGTAATGCACAATTGTTCACATTGGTTTTCTTCTTCTTTTCTCTGAAGCAACTGGGATGGTTCATCATGATGGCATGATATCTAATAGATGTATATTCGTTTGGTTCAGCGATATTAAGCTCTGTGATTTGGAGTGTTGCATTTCATGCCTGTTTGATAGCCAGCTATTGCTAAATGACTAAATCACGCTGTTTTAGCCCAGCTCCATATTGCAGGCAGAAAAAAGCAGCCCACAGGGGTTGCAACAAAAAGGCTCCAGTATTTGGCTGTGGTGCAAGTTTTAAGGGGGTGAAGGAGCTCCCTTATGGGTTCTTTATCCCATGCACAGCAGTCAGGCACAAATGGGTCCAAGATGAGAAAAGAAGTAAATGCTTGTGAAACAAACCCCTCTCCGCCCCAGTAATTAGTCCTGTAAATACCTGCATTTCACAGCTTCCTTGAAACTCTCTGTTTTTTCAACCTCCTTGAATATAATCCTCTTCTTGCTCACAGTGGTGCAGATGAGAAGGGAGAGGGGGTGTAATCAGCGGTTTGACTGTTTTTAAAGATTTGATCCATAAACACAAACTGTAACTCAGTGTTTTGAAGAGAATTGGCTCTTGAGATGTCTATGGCAGGGTTAGAACCACTATGGGGAAAACATGCATATAGCTTCTTCTAATTCTCTGCTTTTCAAGCCGTTAATAGCTTCACAGCAACATTTTCATAATAGCTGACTAGGCCAATTTTGGCATCCAGTGTACATGGAAACAGTTTTCTGGAATCCATCCATGCAACAGTAAATTCCATTTCTGCAGGCTACAGGCTAAACAAAAACCTCAGTGCTTGTGTGGAGATAGAGTTCTGAGAGATACTCGTTTGAATACAGGACACTTTTCAATAGCTTGATGCTAAGGAATGTTACAGGTTCTAAATAACCTGTGGGTCATTTACTCACCATTCCACGGAAGAGGCGTGTACTGCACACGTCTTTATTTTTAAGGTGTCTTTTATTGACATCTGCCTTTGCTAGCATTTCCGTCACCATTTCTCCTCGCCTCCCCCATGACATTTTAACTGCCTGAAGAATAAAGATAGGTGTGTTGGTTTGGGAGAGTGTTGTCATTTTTCTTTACTCACTCTGCTGAGTCAGATCTTCTGGAGGTAGCATTTCTGTTCTTAACTGTGCAGACGGGCAACTGCTGCTTTGGTTGGGGTTCGTCGTCCTTTTAAAAAATCACTCGTTTTTTGGAGTCTGGGGGCCGTGCCCTGACCTCCCCCTCAGTTCTAGGTTGTAGAAGGTGCCATGTTGTGAAAAATAAGTCTTGAACACTAAAGCAGAAGCAGTTGTACCACTTGAGCTACAAAAGAATCTCAGCGAGCTCTTCCTTGTAACCCTGTGAGTGAAGATTGGAACCTTTTTGACATGAGCTACTTCTCTTGAAGGATGAAGGCTTAAAAAAGGACAGGGCTCAACAGTGTTTAAATGGACATTGCTGAAGTAAAAATCCTAACTACTGATGACATCCTGGGTCTGTCTTGCACCTTCTAGAATAATTTACACCTGAAAAACAGGGTGTAAAAAAGTTGCTATCTGGCCAAAGCGAATGTAAAAATGTTGTTAACTCAGAGTGGTAACAAATTCACAAGATTCAAGGCAGTGGAGAATTGGGGTCCTTTAGGGTCTTAAATTTGATATATCGTGGCCTTGTGTACCTTTGGGAGTGTAGACACTGTTGCAGATACCTCAGTGCAACTCCCTCGTATTGATGGAAGTCTACACCAGGATTGTTTACCTTGGTTCCATTCACTTTTTGTTGGATGGGTGTTTTTGCATTTCACTCACCTGGACTATGGCTCTTGTGCACTACTCCAGTGGGGCAGAGTGAAATTTTGCTTAAAATATTTTTCTGTTGGGATGTTTTTAATAAGGAAACACTTCGCCTCATTTTAGCTTTCAGAAGCCCAAGATCTGGACCAAATTTGACCTGATTATGTCCCTTTAATAGAAAACATACCTCATGATACTTATTAATTAAAACCCAAAACTGATACTTAACAGAAGTTGAAGGCACTTAGCATTTCACAGAATCAGGTCTTTGTAACTTTCAGGCTTGAAAGAAATAGTTTTTCTTCAAATCAAATTATTTAGTTTCTTGATATAGCATAATTTATTATGCCTGCAACAAATTATATAGCTCTGTGATGGGATGTCCACCCTGCTCAGGATTGGAAGCAGTGAAGGTGGCCAGGTAGACCTATTAACTCCAGAGGCTGCACCTGAGGGAAGAACCCGGATGCAAGGAGTTGATTGCAAGCAGATTCAGCTGCACAGGAACAAGGGCCTGTGAAGCCAGGAAGCTGGCCACAGAAAAAGGGGCTGTTGCTGGGAAAGGTCAGTTGCTCTCTGGGAAGAGGGAGAAGGGTTTGGAGGCTGTAGAGATGTTAGTCTCATAGGCTATGTCTACACTTGCAAGTTAGGTTGACTTAAGGAGGCTTAAGTCGCCCTAACTTAGTCCCTGTCCACACCGGGCTTTCATTAAGTCGACTTAAGAAATTCCTTAAGTCGACTTCATGAAAGCTTAGGTGGACTTAATAAGAACCACCGGTTAGGTTGACCTAGCCCTTAAATTGACTCCATAGGTCGACCTAAGCACAGTGTGGACGCTTAAGTTCACTTTATTAGGTCGACCTAAGGGCAGTTAGTTGGACTTACTAAGTCCCCGTTCAGGGAAACCACTTGGTTAAGTCAACCTAATAAGGTTGACTTTAGGTCAACTTAAAGTCGATCTATCTTTTTGTAGTGTAGACATAGCCATAGACTCTAAGGTCAGAAGGGACCAGTATGATCATCTAGTCTGACCTCCTGCAAAATGCAGGCCACAAAACCTCACCTACCCACTCCTACAATAAGCCTCTAACCCATGACTGAGTTATTAAAGGCCTCAAATAATGATTTAAGGACTTTAAGATATAGAGAATCCACCAGCAAGTGGGTTGTGCACCATGCTACAGAGAGAGGCTAAAAAACCCCAGAGCCCCAGCCAATCTGCCCTGGGGAAAATTCTTTCCTGACCCCAAATATGGTGATCAGTGAAACCCTGAGCATGTGGGGAAGTCTCACCAGCCACTCACCCAAGAAAGAATTCTCTGTAATAACTCAGAACCCACCATCTACCTTCCCTTCTTAGGCCACTGGCATATCCACCAGCAGTAGTCAAAGGTCAATTGCCAAACTAGGCCGTCCCATCACACCATCCCCTCCATACATGTATCACGCTCAGTTTTGAAGGCAGCTAGGTCTATTGCCCACACAGCTCCCCTTGGAAGGCTATTCCAGAACTTTCCTCCTCCTCTGATGATGGCTGCAATCAGTCCCTGGGAAGAGGAAAGAGGTCTTGAAGCTGGTACTCCTGGGGGAAGAGGGGAACCAGGAATGGTAGGAAGAAATCCAGACACGGAGCGGTGAAGGCTGGGAGGCTAAAGCCCAGAACGACTAGGTTGAGGATCCCTGAACTGGAACTGGTGAGCCCAGATGACCCTACCAGCCCCTGATGCAGCAGCATCTGAGGCAGTGAATGGGAAGATTGCCTAGATCTTCTGAAGGCAAAGCTTTGATCTACCCTGGAAGCGGGGGAGTCATGAAGAGGATGCTGCAGGTCCTGAAGTGAGAGAGGGACTGCAGACCAGAGAGAGAGACGGAGTGATGACCTAACTGTGAGATTGGGCATTGACCTGATTAGCTAATTCGCAGAAGAGCCGGCAGGAGGCACCAGACCCGGGGTGAGTGGTATGCTCCATCACAAACTAAACAACCCATAGTCAACCACCAGCCTTATAGCATGAGGAAGAACTACTATGGAGTAATATCCTAAATGTATGTGCAAATTGCAAATGTTATCTGACTAAAGTAGACCTATCTAGGCTGGAAACATTTTGCATTTGTGCCCATATCAGTTGCACATCAGATACTGGAAAGCAACTCTACTCTCCAGTAGTACCAGTAAATCCTGTTCTAACATGAACCCATGCTTGTAAGCAGAGAAACACAACATACCCATTCCTTAAAACAATTGAGTTTTGGTCTGTTCTGTACCATTACAGCAGTTCTGAGCCTCTCTCTTTTTGGTTTTGTTCACTCTAGATTTCCTCTTCCAATCCGTCATTTCATTCCCACCCTAAGACCTCATATATCGTCCGTATAGGAATGTTCTTCTGGCTCAGAGAGCAGGCGAACAGCTGCCATTGGCAGTTCTGCACCCTAGTCAGCCAGCTGGGGCTGGCAGGGCCAATCTCCCAGGGACTCTGCATGGCACTTCCTCAATAAGTTCAGCCACCAGGCCAGGCATTTTTTAATTAGAAAATGATGCAAAGCTAGAACCAAACAATTGGACTGTTTTTATGACCTGAATGTGCCTCTAAAAATAAAACCAGCTAAAATGAATGGCTTTCAGGAAACTTGAAAGATGATGGAACTGGCTAATGACTATCTTGTAAACTTAGATTCCCTCTTCTAGAATGCTAGCTCTTCTGTTCATATGCATTGACCTATAATTCATGTAGGAATTTCTCCCTGATTCCTGTTCCATGTTCTTTTCATAATTCTTCAAGGCTCAGTTTTGCAAACACTTATGCACATGTTTAACTGTAAGCACGAGTCGTCCCATTGAAATCAAATACAAACGGATTAAAAGTCTCATGGAAAATCTTTATTTGTGGGGAGAAGAAGGGACGTCATTACTTCCTGCCTCTGCTCAGGCAGAAAATACTGCAAGGGTATTTTTCTCATGTGATTTTTGTGACATGTGAGACAGAAAATGGAAGGGAACTCTGAAAAACAAAGCAATTCAAGAAAACATTTTGAATGGCCAGTTTATTTAGTCTTCTGTTAGGTTATGGATATAGAAGTGGCATGTGGCACCCTGGGGTCAAACCTGCATTTGTGCCCACTCCAGGCCTCACGTGACCACTGTCCTCTACGCAGGACAAGAGAGGTTCCTGGCGCTCATCAGATGGCAACACCCCCCCAGATGCTCCTGGGAAGATGAGGTCTGTACCTTGAGGGTGGGAAATACCACTTACATCCTCCTGTGCAGAGGACTTTCTGGCACTCAGTGCTGTGGCGGAGCCTGGCCAGACCCCTCCACCACTCCCCACACTTACCTACCTCTCCTGCTCTAACCCCCAGCCTGGCACCGGCTCAGGTGGGGCAGCCTCAATCCCCCAACCCAGCCATGAGGTAGTTTGGGGTAGGAAGGGAACTCCACCTGATCAGCCACAGCTCCCTGCCCTCCCCCTCCTCCCCCATACATCTGTCCCTGGAGTCTATCTAGCTGCCTCTCAGAGCCTCCTGCGTCCACCGCTCCTTGCATGTCATGAAGGGCCCACTTCCCGCCAGACTGGAGCCTGGGGGCCTGGTGCCGCTCCGCTCCTCTCCATGGTAGGCCACTGGAATGTAGGTTCAGATCACCACCTTGCTAGACTCATTTACTCATTCCTAATCCTGACACCACATTCTGGAACACAGATGGTAGGCTGAGTTCTACCATCCAATGTCCAGCACTCCCATCGGCTTCAATGGGAGCTCAGTGCATGAAACAGCTGCAGGAGTGAGCCCTTGATCCCATGAAGTGTGAAATATGCAGGGTCAATGTTCTCTGTATGAAATAATGAAAGAGGAATACAATGGGCACAATCCTGACAGGCACTGGGTGCCCTTAACTCCTAGTGAAATCAATGGAGTTGCAGCCACTTGCACCGGGTCGGAATTTGGCTCATTTGCTTTACCTGTATCTGTTGTTAGTGGTGTGACAGTGCTGAGTGTTTCGTTGGGCTTTGAATTGCATAAAGATATTCGGCATTGCCATCAACATTTACTGGAGTGAAAATTAGAGTTGGAAACACTTATTTGATTGTGACAGAGCTAGGAATGTTAAGATTAATTCAAGCAATCAGTTGTATAAGACATTGACAAGATTTTCTACAGTGATGGGAGGGCTTTCCAAAGATTTTGAATACATAGCTATCAATAAGACTGTGTTCTGGACACAGATACACCAAGGCACTATAAAGAAGGGTGTAATAGATTAGACCAGCTAGATGAGTTCTGCTAGAAAGCTTGGTGGTGTTTCTGAGTTAGAAAAATGCAGAAAGGTCAACTTTTTCTATTTTAACAAATACCTTTCACTGTAAGAGTAATGAAAGCACACGTTACAGTGTAGTGAAATTCATTCTGGTCCTGCAGCTTTTTTTTTTGTCTTTGTTTTCGGGTTTTCGGTAATAAACAGACATGATCTGAATAAAACTGATCATTCAGCAGTTTGTATATGAATCATACACTTTAATCCCTGTAAATCGACTTTTTGAGTTCAATGGTGTTCTATTTGTTTTACTTTCCTAAAAAATGTGCATGATAGGCAGAGGTATGGTGATAATAATGCATGGTGAATAGCATGAAGGCATTCTCTGAAGAGTGTATCATATCATCCCATCATAAAGGCTCTTCCCGCCTCCTTTTGCTAATGGCAGTGAATCAAATATTTAAATGTGATTGTTAGACTTATGTGCAGCTATAAGGGTATTTCTGGCAGAATGGAAAGAGTTTGTGAGACAAAATTTGGTCAAAAAGTGGGTCTTAAACTGGAGATTTGGTAATGGACGTGGATCAAACCAAACTCTCAAAATTAACATTTGAATCTCCACTTAAAATGGTCGTTAATTGGCACTTCTTGGTATCTGTTTTGAATTCACCCAACATGATTTTTTCTTTTTACTGAAAACAGTCAGTTTGGGCTGACAGCACCTGGGTCATGGTGAACTAGAGATGATGATGTATTTGGCAGCTTTTCTAGTTGAGCACTGACAAGTCTTGTTCTCTAAAGAAAAAAAATCAAAACATATCAATCCACATGCTCACTGTGCTGAGGAACTTCGTTGTCATATCTTTCAAATTGTTTTAACGTTTCAGCACCGCAAGAGAGAATGCATAACAGAAGGAGACAACTATATGCAGTTTCACTTTGTTGAAAACAACTACATAAGGGAAGCAGAACATAACTAGCAGAGCCCTGATAAGGTCATGTCAAACAAATTAATGGAAGACGGAAAAGAACAGCTTAAAAAATCATTCTTTTAAAAGCATTGTCCTTCTGGCTGGAAAACTAGATGAGCCAGTCAAGCCAGTCCTCCTCTTAACTTACTGCCTCTTATGTCCCCAGAACCCTTGGCTGTCTAGATCTTCCTACTTTTATTTACTAATCTTTTTCTAGCATGTTTTGTGTGTGTTCTGTATGTATGCCAATCTTTCCTGCTGTCACTGCTGGTTGATTCTCATCCAAGAAGCCACCTCCTGCCCAAAGGCCCACAGACAGCAATTCCAGGCTGAGAAAGGAATGGCTGAGGTCAGAATGGTCTTCTGCTGGAAGTTCTTAGTTATTTATTATGTGTCATACAAGTTACTGACTCGGACTCCTCAGGATCTGCTATTCAGGTTCCCAGATCCCTTAGGCTGCCCAGGGAGATTATTGATGAACCCAGGAAACTGAATAAACATGCTGGTGGAGTCTCTGTACTTAGTGTTTAAACCATGATTTGAGGACTTTAATAACTCAATCATAGGTTAGAGGTTTATTACAAGAGTGGGTGGGTGAGGTTCTGTGATCTGCATTGTGCAGGAGGTCAGACTAGAACTAGATGATCCTATTAGTCCCTTCTAGTCTTAGAGTCTGTAAGCCTATACCCTCTTCACCCACCTGGAAACTTGCATGGTACATAATAAATAAGTTCAGCTCAGGGAAAGGACAAAGAACACAGGAGTGGTGGGGACCTCAGGGGAAGAAGGGTGTGTGGGGGAGGAAGATATTATCTATTCTCCTATCTCGCAGGGCCCTTTAAAATTGCCAGGCCCCTGGGCAATTGTCCTCCTTCCCCCCCACCCCTGTCGGTGGGTCTGCCTGCCCCCCTTTGCTAGCTGGGAAAGAGACAGGATAAGAAAAATATCCAGTCAATTTAAAATTACTTTTGAATTTTAAATGACTGTGTTCCTGAATGCGAGCTCTTGGTATGTATGATGAGTTCCAGAGGGGTAGCCGTGTTAGTCTGCATACAGCAAAAACAAGAATACTGTGACACCTTAAAGACTAACATATTTTTTTGGGCTCTAACCCACTTGGTCAGATGTATCTGACCAAGTGGGATGCAATCCATGAAAGTTTACTCCTGAAGAAATTTGTTAGTCTTTGAGGTGCCACAGGACTCTCATTGTTCTTGGTATGTACGTATTGCATGTAACTGCACTGTATTGGCTTTAACAGCCAGCAACCCGCGTTGGCATCAAATGGATTTGCAGAGCCACCCAACCATCTTCTACTGATGCTGTATTGTAATCTTTGTATCACCATGCTGTATCAGTATGTGGCTTTATGCATCATTGCAGCACTGGAATGTCAATTAAATGTTCACATCGAGGGCTGATTCTAGGGCCTTGAAGAACTGAATGCTGCTCTGGAGCATTGCTAGCTTTTACCAACCTCTTGAAAGTAATTCCATCTACCTAGATACACTGTAAGTGTATACAGTAACTACTAAGTGCTTCTAGATATCTGGGAAGAGATAAATAATACTGTTCCCCATGTGCACCTTATGACTGTGTTCTTTCAAAACTTTCAGGTCTTATATTAAAAATGTTTGTACTTAAATACATATGTATCCTGGACATTATGCCTCAGTAAATATGAGGGGCCAAATTCCCCACTGGCATAAGTAGAGTTTGCAGAGGACCCTCCAGTGGGAGTATTGCCTAAATAATGTGTGCAGGAGTGGGCCTTATGAAGATGAGTCTCACAGTAATCTATATGCCATCATAATATTCTTCCACCTTTTAAAATTGGCTTAGAACCTGTCATTGCATGGTACCCATGACACCAATGCTAACATTCAATAAGGTGCTCCTATCCTTTGCATTCTCCATTCATATTTACATATCAGTTTAGGGCCAAAGTTAACATTAACTTTGTCCCCTGCTTCTCACAAAAAACAACAAATCACCCACTTCTCAACCACCAAACCTACAACAGAACCACACTGCCGGTTTTGTGCTACCGTCCATGATTGTAGTATGTGTGGTCATGTGTGAAAAGTTGAGTCTAAAAGTTTTACACATTGGAAGTGACAAGAGTTTACACCACTCTAAAGTTCTGATCTTTAGACAAAGATAGAGACTCAACTGGAAGTCCTATACCATGTAGAAGATAGTGACTTTGGGGAAACCCTGAATTCCAGCCCCTTACAGACATAATAAATGAAGATATTATGGAAATAAAATTCATCGTGAAAAGACTAGTAAGGAAGCGTAAAACAACAACCAAACAAGGGATGTGCAATGGTACAGTTTTCTCGGAGGACTTCTTTAGGCACAGAGCTGAATAGTAATACTTAGTGCCTTGTGCCCAAAGGGTGGTGAATGAAAACCCTCCATCTACCCTAAAAAAGGCCCCATAATGCTCTTGTGCTTGTAGCTGGGAAGAATTATGGATGCCAAAGGAAAAAGAGGGTTGCTTTACTTGATGGTGGATGTTTATTGTGCCATCTCTTGAGGACTTATGCGTAGCTGCCCTATCTCAAGTTCTTCCTTGTTGGGTGTCTTTTACCTTGAACCATTTCCTTCTGCCTCATTCCGGTACACTATGCAAAAATTGTCCAGATGTTTATGTGAATAGTTTGTTCTGAATCAGACATTTCATTGGCAATTTGACTCTCTTCTCTTCCGTAGGTTAAATATAGCCTTGTTTGTGTCTTTGTAGTGTGTTGCTTAGTTTTAGTGACTAAATGTCCTAAGGTACACTCTTCTCAATCTTTTGTAAGTGGAATCTACTTAATTATTCACCTTAGAGCATAAAAAATGTTAGTTACAGCCTTTCTTTTGTGTTAAGTAACCAAATGGCTCTTTGACTGTTACTCTACCTGAGAATTAAAATATCCAGAGCTAAATTTTCCTTTACTTAAGTGAATCCACGGAGTTCCATTGTTTAGGGGAAGGCTGTAAATGTATCTGAAAACTGTGATCTGCTAGCTAGACTGTGTAGGATGAATCAAAAATTCCTACAAAGGTGAGAGGGAAATTTCTATCCCGAAGGCAGGTTGAGATTGAGACAAAGCCCACTGAAATCAGTGGGGGATTTTCTAATGATTTCTGTTGGCTTTGAATCAGGTCCTTTATGGACATTTTCTCTGAAGTTGTTTGCAATCCTTGTTGCATTATCCTCCAGGGATGTGCATGTAAACAACTGCCATCTACAGAAAATAAAATTACAAATAGTGGCATGTTCTTTTAATGACTTTTTATCCTTGCATTTAAGGGGCCGGATTCTGAAAGGTGCCTAGAGCATCTGGTCAGATATTGAGCATCCTCAGTTCTCATTGACAGCAGAGAGGATGAAGGTGCTGAGAGCTTTCCAGAATTGGGTCCTATAATTGCCATCAAATGCTGGTTATTCAATGGGATTTACTCTTGCTTCTTCTAGAGTGAGCTGTTACAGATAGCCAGGTTGCGCAGCCTGTGTATTAGCATCATAGTAAAACTTTGCATGGCTGCATGAGCGACCTTGATCAACGAAATCGGCATTTTATATCAAATCCCTGTGAGTTTCTGCAGGTTTCCACCATCTGTTGATGGTGGTTTTCATTGCATGAGTACATGAAAGCAAAGAGTGGAGCCGGTTCAATACATGATACAAAGATATAATACAGATTATATGAATTTTAACTAAAATATTCTAAACAAATGTTTATTTAAACACTCTAATATTTCCAGATACTGTTTATAGTTTAAATCAGGACAACGGGAAATCCAGTAATTTCTAACCAAACATGGAGTTTGACCCTACAGGAAATGAATGCTTAGAATCACGCACGATTGGGCCTAAAATGGCACTGTTAGCTTTATTGGAATCACGGTCTTTGCTCATTACATCATGCCATGCTTTTGAATCTCAGGGTTGTTTTTTGTATGTAGTATAAAGGTTGTGTTAGAATTAAAAACAATGAGTGGCACACAGCAGGTGTAGTGACCCCTTAAGAGAAATGTTAGTGCCTTTCCCATTGAAATACAAATGTATTGAACATAATGCTCCATCTAAGAAGAGGAATTTTCCAATTACGGAGTTATTTTGAGACAGAATGTGCCTGTTATAAGCAGACCAGGTGTGCAGTTGTCATGAGAATGTAAAACTCAGTGTAATTATACACCTTGCGTCATATAAAGTTTACAGCAGCCATACAATTGATGCAGCAAGATGTAAATACAACAAGTTGGAGTGTCCAAAAGCCACCTGTAATCTAAACTACAGCTATTATAATAAAGAAGGAAAGCCTATCTTACATTAAAATTTAAGGAAGCATTGAAGAAAAAAGAGAAACATATATGAGAAGTACTATGGAGGATGATTTAAAGAATGTGTTTAAAGTGACAAGTGTGAGTTTCTCAAGGCATCTTCTTGTCATTCCCTGAAGGGGAGAGTTATAATAGAAAAAAATAATTTCAAATGATGCTTAAATTAGTAATTACACAATGTAGTTTCCAATAGATTATTTTATACTATTACAGTTGTAAGGATTTCAATAGTGAGCATATAATGAAAATACCTCCAAAACCTTTAATATTACAACAAACAAAAACTGTCAGGCCCAGGACAGCAGGTAAAAAATGTCAGCAAAACTATTTATATACTCCCCATAATCTAACCTCTTACAAAAGGAATAACAACTCATCTAGGGCATGACCCTAGAGAATTTGTCCACAGACTTGAAAGTGCCTTGGGTAAGGCCCTGAGCGTACAGAGCAGCGTTTCTCCACCACTGTGTTGGGACACGTTACTGTGTTACCATACAGCAAAGAATATTGACTACGCCCACCAGTAAAAGCTCAGATGAGAAGAGCCAGTGGGCACTCAGTTGATCAGTTGACATACATACTGTGTGTCGCAGAGAGCTGGGGAGATGGCTGAATTCATCTTGGGGGAAGTGGGCTGGTGTGTCTTGTAGGATCGTATCCCACTGCCAAGCATCACGACCCGATAAAGGGTGAGAACCACTTGTGTAGAGTGTGGTTCATTTGGTTGGGAAGATTTCCACAGTCTTGGTTTAAGTCCTCCTTAAAAATTTATTGCCTTCCAGTGGGAAAATAAGCCATCCTGTATGAGTCTTTAACACATGTTTATTAAAGGATCTTTAATGAATCTCTTATTTTCTTTGCAGTTTGTTGCATAGATGTGATGGATGCAGGTTAATCTCACATACTGATAATCTAATAGTCTCAT
Source organism: Pelusios castaneus (assembly GCA_007922175.1). Classification (NCBI taxonomy): domain Eukaryota; kingdom Metazoa; phylum Chordata; order Testudines; family Pelomedusidae; genus Pelusios; species Pelusios castaneus. The sequence continues at coordinate 10,567,696 of ML685788.1, read as the reverse complement.
GGTGGATAAATAAAGTAAAAGGCAGTTGACTTTCTTCAATTCTTCCTGCTACAAACAGACTGTTTAGCTCTTAAGTGCCATGGTTACTGTACAGTGTCTGTTTTGTCTGTGCATATGCAGTGTCGTCGTAACCATGTTAGTCCCAGGATATTAGTGAGACAAGGTGGCTGAGGTAATATCTTTTATTGGATCAGCTTCTGTTGGTGAGAGACACCAGCTTCCCAGCTCTCACACTGCTCTTCTTCAAATTGGTCCAATAAAAGATATTACCTCATCCAACTTGTCTGCATATAAACCATCAGCTCTCTGGGTCTCACATCAGACATACAATTTCTCTGTTCTGCAGTTTAGGAAGCCCACTCTGCTGCTTTCCTCAAGCATTCAAAAATCAAGAGACTGCAAATGTGATTTTAGTGTTTTTTTGTTTTTAAAATTGTGTGTGTCTTCAGGGGTTGGGGTGTGTGTGTTGTTTTTCTTCTCTTTTTTTGAGCCTTTGGAATTCATATTTTTAAGCTTTTCTCTCCACCCAGGACAGCTAGAAATGTACACATTCCACACAAAAGAGCAGCTATTCTTGCTCTAAGTATTTCATGACAAATTTTACGAATAGTTTTTATATGGTGCTTTTTTTGTGAGGGTTCGCGGGGGTATGGAGTACCGGCATATTTTTTTGTTGGCTCAGCTGCCCAGCGGGGGGGTTGGAGGTCAGCAGAGAAAAGGAACACACCGCTGGAAGAAGAGGGATGGCACAGGAAGAAGAGGGATGGGAGAGGGGCATTTTTCAAATTCACTATCGAGATATAAGTACCAGCACCTTTTTTTTAAACACGAAACGCACTGGTTTTACAAGTAAGCTTCTTGAGACTTTTTCTCCTTTGCCCAATCATTAACTTAGATCATTGCTCCTTACTTTATATTTGAACACAATTCTCTGAAGTTTGTAGATGTCAAATCAACTCTTCAGTTGCATAGAAAATAGCCCAAAGGTCAGAGTAAAAGATGCTCAAGAAAGTGCGAGCGCCGTGGGGATAGAGAGGAGAAACAAGAGACAGTAGAAGTGAAATAATCAAGAAGCCATAGCTTGTGTATGAAAAGTGAATAAGGCCATGTCTACACTAGACGGCTCACAGCGGCACAGCTGTAAGATTGCTTTTGCTGTATGTCAACGGGACAGAGCTCTCCCATCAACATAAGAAAATCACCTCCACAAGAGGTGGTCGCTATGTCAGTGGAGGAAGCTCTCCTGCCGACAAAGCGCTGTCCACACCGACACTTCTGCTGATATAAGTTATGTCACTCAGGATGGTGGGTTTTTTCATATCCCCGAGTGACATAAGCTGTACCGACAAGAGTGGTAGTGTAGACGATCCCTACCGAAAGGGAGGGAAGTTAGAGGAGTGACGGAGACCGTGGCATAGTTCCAGATATTCCATAGTGTGTTTATACAAAATGCCATATACAGAGCTTGAACTCTTGGTACAGACCACTGCTTTCTGCCCTCCTTTAACAGATCATCTGCCCTGTTTTGGAAAAGCCAGTGATAAAAACACACAGTAAACAAATACTAAAGGCAAATGAGTTAGAGTAGCAGGTACCACTGCAGTATATGACTCTGGAAGGTATCCCTAGTAGCCATGTGATTTAGCATCAGAAGTGTCATTTCATATTTTCCAACACAGCCCACCTGTAAAATGTAAAACTTTTTCCTTGACCTTCTTTGATTGTGAGGAAGCTGTCGTCCCAACTGCAACAGAATATGGAGATTTTCAGGTTCCAAGTCATGTACCTGTTAACGAGGGAGAAGATGGACTAGATTATCTCCTGCTGCAAGATCTGCTCAGACATCAGGCCATCTCTGAGTCAGTATTAGGTTGCCCTGGTTCCAATATGATATGGCATCTCTAGCCAGCAGGCTGTTGTCCCTTAGACAACGTCCCTGGGACGAATTGGCAAAGAAGACCTTTGCTCTACTTCCCAGTCCTCTCCTCTCCTTTTTTGCCTCACTTATCCCCTTTGCAGAGGTGTGAGGGATAGTCAGTATAAGAGATAAACAAGGAGTCCTCTGGCACATTTAAAGACTAACAAATGTATTTCTCGCATGAGCTTTTGTTGAAAAAAATCACACTTCTCAGAAGCTTGACAATGGAGAACTTACAGAATGGGAGGAAAATAAATGCAGAGAAGGGTAAGTGATATGATCTTTGATTTGCTGTAACAGTCTGACCTGATCCTATGGCCTAAACTTCCCTGCATTTATTTTCCTCCCATTCTGTAAGTTCTCCATCTTCAAGCATTTGACGAAGTGGGATTTTCTCCCACAAAAGCTCATGCAATAAATAAATTTGTTAGTTTTTTAAAATGCCACAAGACTCCTTGTTTGTTTTGCTGAACTAGACTAACATGGCTACCCCTCTGGAACTTGTCAGCATAGGAGATGGCTCCTTGACTTACAGCAGTTGAGAATACCCCTCCCCTGAAGGACTTCTAAACTTAGCTGCAGTGGCCAAAATCCAGCTCTTTGGATTCTTCAAAGAAAAAATTAGGCCCATTCTTTTCTTTTCTCTCTCTCATCCATACTTTCTCTTTGAAGGCTCCAGTTACTAAAATGGGAAGGACAATTTCACCCTCTCTGTCCTGAACTGTGACCTTTGTTAGCACTGGAACTCATATAATTTAGTCCCCTCAGGACGACGGTCTGCATTTACAAAGTTGTGTTTTTACTGTTAGCTTTACAACCGGAAACCGTTTTCACAACAGTTTCCTCTGTGAAGTTTGTTGCACTACACTTCCTTTCTCAAGGCCTTGGAGAGAATTTTTTTTGGTCACATTAAGTAAAACAATCATAATAGATTCTGCAGGCCCATTTGTCAGTGGATAGATTCAGCACCTGCATTTTAGTGTCTATCACTGTTTTGTCATTGTACCTGTCAACAGGTATTTAGATGTCTAAATATCCTTTGTGTGTACAGTCATGACTGTCTGCATTCATAAATGTGACAGCCTGTTTGTGGAACATCCGCATGCAAATATAGATGCATGTACAGTCATTTCCCAATGAAAAATTGGCTCTAAAATATTGGAGTTAAGATGTTAGACATTGCTGTACTTTTCTACATTAGGAAAACATTCTAAATATAACTTTAGCAACCATGGCAGCCTTACCACAGATGCTCTGCTGCAGGTATTAATGCTGTGTTGATTAGACCTGCCTGGAGTAGGGTTACATGACAGTGTTAGAAACAGGGCTACAGTCCCAATATTTCTAGCAGTGGTGGAGTGCAACTTTCAAGACATTTTTAAGTGTTTGGTTTTTGTACATTAGAAATTCAGATCTTGCTCAGACATGTAGTGTCAAAAGAACGTGTGAAAAGATGACACCATAATAGTGAAGAGACTTTGAGGAATTAAGAAGTCTTTTTAGTGATTTAAAATCCATTTAACACAAATCACAAGTTAACATTTTGGAGAAAGACAACTTTGTTAAAGATTCACCACACCGAAAGCTCATTTCTGAGATACCCATCAAAAGCAGGGAAGATCAGAGTTGACAGTGCTTATATTGCAAAGGGAAAAAACAAGCGGGGGAAAAAATCCAATCATTTGGTGAGAGCATATGTGCGTAACTCTTTATAAGGCCTTTCCTATTTTAAAATATCTTTTACAGGTCACCCACCCTTAAATAAAGCATTGTGAATGGCAAGATGCCTTCTTCATTTGTTCATTGAGAAAATATCCTTTGTGCAAATGAATGCTTATTAGCCATGGTCACCTGCAAATCAAAATCTGGATTTAACAAACCACAGAGTATGTGTGAACTTGTATTTCTGAGTCACTGACATGAGCAGACTTATGTCATTCATATACTCTCCACGATGGATTTATTCATTTTCTTCTATTCTGAACATAAATAGAAGAAAAATAAACAATGCAATTTTAAAATAACCAAGTTAAGATCAGAGCAAGAAGTGTGGAGGTATAAATGCCCCGCAGGCTCCAGAGTTAAATCTTCTCCCATTCATTTTATGTTAGTTATTAAATACCCAATACAAAGAAACAGCAAATTACTTCTTATGTTCTATTCAATTGTCCCACCATCTACTGCTTCCTTGCATGGCACTTGACAGAATTCTGGCTACTGGGAAAGTGCCATGAGACATACAGGAAGTCCTAACCACCTGGAATTAAAGCTTACTAAACTAGGGAGTGTCGGTTGACTTATAGTTGTGAGTAGTGAATGTGATAGAAGGAGCAGCTAACATTTTAGTGCCGTATGTTCCTTCTGAGGGCCAGAGAGGGGAGATGTGTCAAGTAATGGGCCAACGTGCATGCTTTCCTCTCAACGCAAGAGGAAATACATTTGGCATACATGTGACTCAGGATGGTGCCCTCTATATAGGGCTGAGAGTAAACTCTCAGTCTAGCCCATTGAAAGTAGACAACTGCACTCTGGTCATAGTCTAGGCCAGATTTTGCTCACCAAGAATAGTAACTAATTCCCCAATCACTCAATAGTGATTTGATATTTGTATAAGGTATTATATAGAATTAGAATGAATTAAAGGTGTCAGAATCTGACTCATAATCTTCATGCTAAATTGCACTCAGTCAAGCTATTTTCTTTTAGTCTAGGAACACAATTTGTGTCAAAATGGCTATAGTTTGACAATAGTAGCTGGATCTAAAAGGCAGGTCTAATCAATGGAAGCTTTGGCTATGCATGTTTAAACTCCATTTTATGTTATAATTTTGAAAAGGCAGCTCCAAATGAAGGGTGCTCATCGAAATGAATAACCTTGGAAATTGGGTAGACCCTGTCCTTGAAAGCAAGGGAATTCATGCACATTTAATGTTGAAACATGTCAAATATCCTCCAACACCTGAAGACAATGGGAAGCTCCCTTAACTATTTAATGTATCTTAACTTCCAGGAGGACACCAACTTGAAAAATAAGTAGAAGCAAAGTTGCTGCTGTTATCTGTATCACAGGTCAGACAGAACACAGTAAACCTCACTGCAAGCTATGAAATAGTTCCTGGTGGCCCTCACGCAACCCTTGGGCTGTCCTTTGTGCATTCATGCTCTAAAATTTACATTTTGTTTTTTTTATTTTTGCCTGAAGGATTCTTCTTCTCCATGGCTAGAAATGCTCTCCCTCCTTGCTGCTGGCTGTGCAGTGCCCAGTCAATCAGTTCTGATAATTTCTATTGTGATTAATTTACTAATTACTGATGTCTTGGGGCTCAATTGTATGTTTGCATGTCAGAATGCTATTCATAATCAACAAAATCACTCTGTTGGGGCTTGACATTATGAAAGTGGATTGTGAGAGGAGTATAGCTCCTTCCACATTTGTCAAAACTTTTGTTTAAATTATTCATAGACCAGTTATTTCCCCTTTCCTGAAGCTCTTAAAGTTTGCCTGTGTCCAAAGCAGAAAAGTCGGAATGGGAATAGAAATGGAAATGTTTAAGAAGAAAATCCTGCTAGGAAAGCCCACTTGTGGAAACTGCAGAAAGGTGGGGGGGAGGGGGGCATTCCAAAATTTTAGCTAAGGGGGAAAATTCCATTATTTGCATTTATGTTTCGATTGTGCAGTCTTTAGTCAAACTCATTCATCCAAGTAGTGGCTTCAAAGTCACGATGCCTATGAATAAGTTAAAGACAGCAGGATCTACCTCATAAGGTACCACAAATGGATTTTTAGTTGTGAAAATGTGCTCACAAGAAGAACCCATTTGGAGGTTGCTTTGTTGGGATGTTCACCACAGCAGCTGAAGGAATTAAGAAGGCCAGAAGAGGCCAATTAATCTTCACAGTGGCATCTGAAGGGAGGCCCAGGAATTTTGAAAATACTAAATGCTGGTGAAGCTCAGCTGGAGGAGGAGGAGGTGTGAAGCTGGGTAAGGAGTAGAAAGGGAACAAAGGTGGCTACCTTAGCCAACCCTCCCTCCTTGTGGCCAATGACTTCTGTGGACTGTGCATCCTTTTGGTGCAATACAAAAGCTCATGCTTTGATTTTAGGGCTGGGATTTTCAAAGAGGGCTCAGTCAATGAGATTTGGGCACCTGTCTCTCTTAGGCCTTTTAGAAAATCTCTGTCATCCTTTTCATGAGTTCGGCTTGTTTGCACCACTGTTCCTATGCAATGTGTGCTTACCTTTTCAGTATGTTATTTGTGTGGGAACGTGGTCTTATGCCACCCGTAACATTTTTGTTCTTCCATATTAGTGTCACTTGCTCCATAACAGAGGAATTGAAAGGGGATCTTTTTCATTCAGAATCTGAACCACATTCAAGGATAGGCCTCAGTCTTTTAATCAGCTCTCATCTCACAAAGCCTGTCTTTCCCAGTATTTCGCATGGTATTTTTTTTATATTGTTGGTAGTAAGGTTTAAACTACAGAAGTAATCTAAAATATTGTGGCATTTCCTTTCTTAATTAATCCCAACTGTTTTCCTGGGTAGTACAGAAAGCATTAGTATTTGATGAGGACATTATGGCTTCATCGCTGTGGCAGTGGATTCTTCCTGCCGAGTCTGTAAACAGCAGACAAGCCTCAGAGTTCATTCTGCGTGTTCTGGTTTTCATTAGAGCCCAGACTTGAGAAGCACCCAGCTGTGTCTTCCTGTAAGGTCCGTCAGTCTTACAAAGCTTGTTAACATGCTAATATAAAAAGAAAATAGGACTGACTTCAAGGAATTTACAACTAGTCTTAAACTTCAAAGACTAAAACTACATCTAGTCAATACAACAACAAAAAGCCCCTTAGAGAAGTTCTGTTAGCATACCAAGGACAGATCTGTAGGCATTGAACATTGCAGTCTTCATCCATGATGTCACATCCTTCACTGGAAGTTGCAGCACAAATCCCTCACAAACACTGTGAAGCTTTGTTCGTAGCTAGTAGATTTGATCAGAGGCGAGACAAGTCTATTTGTCCCACCCTCAGATACTGGGTTAGCAGAAATAATGTTGATAGTTGTTCCTTACCCTACACACAGCTGCAGCAGTTAGGTAAATTGGGTTTAAATACTGGGCAAGATTCTCAGCCGGTGTAAAGTGGACTTCAAGGGAGTTACTCCAGCTTGCTCTTCAGCTGAGTTGCTGGCTTACTCTGCACAAACATCTTTAGCATCTGTAGCGTGCCGAGCTGACATTCTTAATGGCTCGCAGAGACAGCTGTTCAGGCAAGGTGGAACACATTCTATTGATTCTGCTGAAAAGAGCTCAGCAGGATGCAGGAGCAAGGCAAGGCGTTGGCTGAGCGGAACCGTGACTCACTCCACAAGCTGTCTCCTGGCAATGCCGATAACAATAAAAGAAACCAATTTCACTGAAATGTTAATGGGGAGGAGCAATAACAAAACTGCCATCACCCATCACTAATTGGTATCCTTGTTGGCAGGCAGACTCAGCAAGAGATGAAGGACTGAAGGAATGTGGAAAAAGAAATATCTCTGGTTCCGCTAGGTCAGGCTTAAGGCATATCCGTGCTTGCCATTGACTGAATGCCCATGGCGTACCTTTTCTTTGAGTAAGTGGAGGATTTTAGAGACTAATCCTTCTATGTGCCTGCCTTTTGCAGGTCCTCTCAACTCCCATGGAATCCCCAGTATCTTACAGGAGGTGTTTGGGTTATGGGAGGATCAAACCGTAATTCTGCTGAGTTTTCAATCTGGTACTTTTGAATGAATGCAATGAAAAAAAACAGAAAACTGTTTATTAACCGTAGATTATATCTGTATATAAAAACTCCATTATCAAATAATGTTCCATTATTATTATAATTTAAAAGGTTCCTATTAAAATTCCCCAGTAGGAATCTGAAGAATTTAAGCACAAGAGATATGAGTTATGTTGCACAGCTGAGATAATTATATACTGGATGGCTTTGGCTTGTACCCTGGGCAATAAAAGTGTCAGATGAGACACCACTGGGATGTTGTAGTGGATTTCCAAAGTGACCTCTAGCTAGTGAGACTGAACTGTATGTGCTCGAGATCTATGAGAACTTCTCATCTGTGAAGACCTCATTAGCTGGTTTGTAATTCAGTTGTTTTGATCATTTAAAAAAATAAATGAATAAATTTAAAAACAACTCAACGCAACTTAAAAAAATGACAAAGTAGCATATAAACTTGGCTGTTATTCACACTGTTCTTTCTCTGACAGCTTGTTAAAAATCTCGGTGGAATAGGTGCTACTGTTATCCTTTTGTTATTCGGTGCTAATTAGAACAACTTAAGCAGAATCAGAAATGGTTTCCAAAGGGGACTGATTGTTTTAAATGGAATTAAAAGAAAATCCAGTCTCATATGTAGTGGGGAAAGCCAAAGAAACCAATTTCATATGTCAGGTTTGCTTATCAATTTTTTTTAGCAGAAGTAGTAATTTGAACACTTCAGTTAAAATGTACCAAACAAAGAAATAGTTGCGATGTGCCTGTTAGAAATTGTTAGGAAGTAAAGTATTTCTGAGGGAGTGATCAGGTAATTAATAAACTATTCCTTTGTGAAGCTTTAAGACTTTAATATGAGACAGCGTATTAAGGGGAAATCTTGCCTCTTCTCCTCTGTCCATAGATGTTCCATGTGGCTGCAAAATTAACCCATCTTTATTCTCAAACACACACACACACAGTCTGAGGACTGTTGGGCACAGAGGCTACATCTACACTTGCTAAAATTAGTTCAAATTAGGTAATTCGAACTAACTAATTCGAACTAATTTTAGTTAGTTCGAATTAGCTTAATTCGAACTAGCATGGCCACACTGGAACGTTAGTTCGAACTAAGCAAGCACTTGCTTAGTTTGAATTAGTGATCCCCATTCATTTCAATGGCCGGTTAATTCGAACTAAGAAATTAGTTCGAATTAACAAGGCCACATTGGTTAATTCGAACTAGTTAGTTCGAATACCCTATTTGAACTTATTAGTTCAAATTAAGGAAGCCCTTAATTCGAACTAACTAAAGCCTAGTGTAGCCATGGCTTTAGTTAGTTCAAATTAAGCCTCCTTAATTCAAACTAACTTGCCAGTGTAGACATAGCCAGAGTGACCAAGGTGGATGGTGTTGCATTAGATATTGTGTTGTGAAGTTCCCAGATCTGGCTCAAACCTGTGAGTCCAAGAATCTTTGCGGTGGACCCATGGGTAAAGTCAGGGCATATATCTTTTCACCTGTTGATGGAAAGTTCTGAGAGGTTGGTGTGTTGGGGTGTTTTTTCCACCCTAGCATTGTGGCTGAAGAGCAAGCAACACAGCTTTTGACTATGATGAGCAATTGGAGGGCCAGATCTTTGTGAGACTGACATTTTGCACAAAGTCCAAGCACTGTATACTCAGGATTTAGAATGTGTAATAACTCGAGCCATTCCAAGTCGGCCTGTAAGAGGGTCCAGGTTCTGACCTGTATAAGAGTCTTGACATAAATTGATCACAGGTAACCTGGACAGGAGGTGCTAGAGGGGAGCAGCAGCCATACAAGATTCTTTTCTACCCCCAACAAAAAATGTAAAATTCTCAGAAATATTTGCAGGTCTCTCTGAGTGTAATTTGAGAATCCTTCAGTACTTTCAGATTAAGGGTTATGACTGAGACAAAGCTGATAAATATCAGGAAATGTATGAAGAAGGACGTTGCAAGAGAAGCCAAGGAGACTGATCAGTTGCAAGTTGTAAAAATTTCAAAAGAACTCATGTTGTCCCTGCTCTCTCCTTTAGGAAGAGACATGGCAGAAAATGGAAAGGTAGCTGGTTGTCTCTCAGTTCTTCTGTTGTGTATCCAATTGCAGGGATACCGTATAACTGGCCGTAAATTGAGAGTAACTGGCTAGCTGCTCTATATAATGAGTTTGCGGGGTGATTCTCTCACCTTGTTATACTATAGACATCACAATGATTTCTATAACTAACTCAACTGGTCAATGCCATGCATAGGAATTCTGTTAACTCACACTAATTGGCCTGCGTATCTCCCTACTGATTTTAAGCATTCTGATCAGTGCCATAGTCTTGGCTTCTCTGATGGCTTGTATTATAACGTCCCAACGGTAAAGAGGGGGAAAGGGAAGCAAGAGTTTGCAGGGAAACCAATGGAGTGCTCAATCGATCATTAATATCCTTAAAAAAAATACAAGAAACTCAACCTTTGGGAATCTGCTTGCAGTCTTTCTTTTTAACGTGTCTGGGATTTCTGAGGTTATATTCTCTCCTGCCATTTCTCCTCTTAAAAAGTATCAGCCTCACCAAATTCCTGTGAATGGAGATAAATATGATGCAGTGCAGATCTTTCACCATCCTGCCAAACAAACCTCAATGGCCTCAGAGGACAATGGCAGGCATGCAGTGCCGTGGGCTGATAATGTCACATTAAGTCAGATCCAATTGTTATTGGGTTACATTTTTCTGTCCCCTTAAGGCTCTATGTGGTATTTGTCTGTGCTCTGTAGCTGGTAGCATAAAGGTGACTGCTAAGAAAGGTGACAAATCAGCTAAAAATGTATTGACCTTTTCTGGATTTTTTTTTGAATGGTGGTTTGAGAGGTTTAAAACAGAAAATAAGCATAGGCTCTATAGGTAAAAGTTGAACTTTCCATTGTAACTATTGTCCCACTGAAGTGCTATGTCTTTGTGAGTTGAGGCTTTCCCTCACTGATGGAAGATCAGGTTTCAGAAACTTTATATGTCATTTAGTGTACTTGCACCTTGGAACCCTAGTCACAGATCAGCATCCCATTGTGCTAGGCACTGTACAAATACAGAATAAAAAGACAATCTTTGCCTCAGAATTATCATCCAAATATAAGATAGGCAACAGGAGGCGTCAAACAGATAGGAATGTATGAGGAAACAATGAGACTATACCTAGGTAGGTTGCTCTTAATAAAGATTTAGCATTTGAGGGTGATAGTATAATAATGATCTGGCGTCATAAGCTCCTAGAGTATGTTTGTGCAGCAGTTAGACACCTGCGACTGGCCTGGGTCAGCTGATTCAGGCTCCCGAGGCTTGGGCTGCAAGACTATAAAATTGCTCTGTAGACATTTGGTTTCAGGCCAAAGTCCAATCTTACGGACCCTGCAAGATCGGGGTCTCCAGTCCCAGCCTCAACGTCCACGGCCTGTGAGCCAGAGTCATCTGACGTGGGCTGCAGGTCTTTTATTCCAGTTTAGCTGTACTCTTAGTGTGCCATTGATCAGGAAAGAACCCGGCAGGTGCCAAGAAAGAGTAAGAGCTGATGAAGCTGAACGGCTCCTGAAACCAGGCCCATTGCCAGCAGTCTGGAAAGGATCTCTGATTGTTGCTGTCATGGTAAAATCCAAAGGTTTGGAGTGAGGAAGAGCAGGGCTGAGAATTAGCCTAGAGAGAAAATCATATTCAACAGTAAGCTGATTCACTGTTGCTCTTAAATTTATTGTGGAAATTTCCTTTGGAAAAAACCTGTTGATTTAATATAGTGCTAGCAGTCTGGCATGTTCCCAATATTGATCATCTTGTCTGCTGACATCTTTTCTTATTGGTTTTGTGTCGTGTTTTTTTAATACTCGAAGCTCTCTAGATCCTGAGTTATCAAAGTCAGAGGGCCTGTAGAAAATAATTCCCCAGCATATTTAATTATGATCACCTAAGTCTTCATCTTGTGCTGGTGGGATTCTTATCTTTATTTCATTTGGAAGAAAGGATCTCCTGTAGGATATGAATATACAGAGAGTCATATCCATTGGGTCTCCCAAATATGGGATTAAGTGGAAAAGTCCATAGCAGTTGTCAGAGGTCATTTGAACCTGCAGGAAGCTGTTACTTAGGCCTTAGGAAGCTTTATACCTTTGCAAAACAGATAATAGGGAAATTCTCCATCAGATTAAGCATTTGTGGACACAGTTCAAGTTTTTTTGGATCAACAGCCTCTTTAGATGAGGAAGGACATACTACAAAACTGTGACACTCACCCTCAGATTGGAGATTATTTAGAGCAAGGGCTGAGTACAGCTGGCTGGGAAGATCTGAAAGTCAAAGCTTTGGAAATTGCAACAAGAATCAATACTGACATGAGTAAAATTTTTTCAGTTTTAGTCCCCCTTTTTGATCACAGCTATGTAAAAGGATATAATAGTGTCCAAATTAGTGTCACTTGCACACCACATGATGGTGGCATGTAATGGTTCTACCAATCAGAAGATCACTGGACTGGATAGTATGCATTTCTTAAAATGGGTCAGGTTCCCATCTCTTAGTCAAAGTGGTATATCTGTGCACCTTTGTGGTTAACATCTATAAACTTTGCTTGGCTATGAAAGTAGATTCAGTGATGGAATTCAAATACACTTTCATTGATTGATGACGGTAAGGAAAATGGGGAAATATTTTGCAAGGAAAATCCACCTTTGCAGGCTTATTTGAGAAGGCTAAAGGTTTTTTCCTTAATTTCTCTCTGTTTCCCCTTTGCCTCAAGGTGTTTCTTTGTTTCTGCATGTTTAATCCATATGTTAAAAAGTACGCAAAATAGCTACCAGATTAAAGAATTCTAATCTCATAGGAATACATGATGGATGCAGAACCCAAACAGCATTTAAAAGGAGATCACTGTCTTGATTGTGTGCAACACCCCCATGGCCAAAACAAAACAACTCCCCCCCCCACCTAACCCAAACCAACCAAAATAAACAACAATAACAAAAAATAACCAACAACCCAACAAAAAATCACAGATGAAATTCTGGATCCAAAAAAGTTAACAGCAAAACTCCCCTGGGCTTCACAGGTGGTAGGATTCCATCCCAGAGTGAAAACAGATATATGGAAAAGCTCTGACTATTGTTCTCCTAAATGTCTCTGTCATGCATACCAGGGTAGGTTCACCACTTTGGTGAGAAGTTGCCATACACCTGGATGAATAGGCTAAGCTGAGTTTCTAACTGCTTTGCATCATTGGGACAGCACAAAGAAGCCAGGATGAGTTATGAATCTTGCCTTTAAGTGGCGTGATTAATTTTGCAGCTATTTTAAAGATTTGCTTTCCCCTTTACTATTATCAAATGTTAGAATGGATGTCTACTAGGTAGCATAGCTCTGGTACCAAAAAACATTCACAATAAGAGGAGCTGAGCAGCTTATTCACAGTGGATAAATATTGCTTATTTTCCTGTCCGTGAATTGTCACTGAGTTGCTTATGACATCCTTAAATATATTTGCACTAATTTTCTGACTTACACTTGGCTGGTGTATCTGTGAGCAATTCATTATGGATTTTCAATACTCAGAATTCAAGCGATTTTGGTTAGGCGTTCAAGTCACATTATATGTTTTCATTCTCTGAATGGATGAACTTACTGCTAAGAATCAGAATTAGAATCAGGATTCGGATGCAATTACATTTGAGTTCAAAATTCACTTTCTGTGAATATTTTCCAATATTGGCTTAAAATTCACTCTTCCTGGGTAAAATTTTTAGCAGGCCCTTTGCTCAGGGATGAATTTCACCCTCTGAACAATTCTGCCAATTAACATATTTTCTAGAATTAGCTGAGAAAGTGAGCCCCAAAGAGTCATGAACATGGCTATGTCTACACCTACTAAAGTTAGTTCAAATTAGTTAATTCGAACTAACTAATTTGAACTAATTTTAATTGGTTTGAATTAACTTAATTTGAACTAGCAAAATTTAGTTAGAATTAAGCAAGTACCATTCATGGCACTTGCTTAGTTCGAATTGGCGAATTGCATTGAGTTCAATGGGCCGGTTAGTTCAAACTAAGCAATTAGTTCAAACTAACATGGCCACATTGGTTAATTTGAACTAACTAGTTCAAATTAACCCTTAGTTCGAATAGCCTATTCAAATTTATTAGTTTGAATTAAGGAACCCCTTAATTCAAACTAATGAAAGCCTAGTATAGCCATGGCTTAAGTTAGTTCGAATTAAGCTTCCTTAATTCGAGCTAACTTGCCAGTGTAGACATAGCCTGTGTGTTTCACTATCTGAACAAATATTCACAGAACCTCTTTTTTCCGCCCTCCTTTTCTAAAGCAATCTCTCAGCAATAATAATAAGTGTGGGAGTGTGGACCATTTGGTCTCTCTCTCTTTCTCTCTGACCTGCAGGGGTTCTCTCTTCCTACAACCAGTGTCTATCAGTAGGCTCTCTGAAGTACTGATTTTGTGCAAGGTGAGTGTTCCTGTTCTGTTCAGATGTGTTTTCTGTTCATTGCATAGTACTTCAGGATTCTTTGGGGCAGAATGCATTATATCATTGTAAAATGGTCTGTATTTTCTTGGCTGAGTACTCCAATGCACAATAGCTCTGAGAGATGGGGCATTCCTGGTTCTAACTTGGGCGGTAATAACACTCTAGGCCAAGGGGCTGATGTGTCAGCCTAGATTTGTTAAAGTGCAACCCTATCCGCTCCTGCATGACTTCTATGTTGTGGGAGATCCAGATGCAACAAGGACTTGTCATAAGTTAGGATTTGCCCATTGTCTCCCAGGATCACGTCTTCAGTGTAAAAATACTCCCCAGTGGCAAAAACTAATTTATTTTTGAGTGGGATCCAAAGAACAAAAAGATTTGCCTGAATCATTATGGTCTGAGTCCCTAGAAGAAAAAGTCATTGATTCATTTATTAACAAATAGTCCCAGTTACATTTAGCAGTTTGCAAAGGTAAATAGCAAAGGAAATTGCAAGTGTTGGCTACAAAGTGAACCTCAAATACTGTAGTGTATAGGAATTTAAGGATGTAGACTTACGAGGTAAAATTGGGAGGCATCTCTTCTCTAGAGACCATTCATGCTCTCTGTCTCTTCCAGCCATGACACATGCTTTTCCTCCTTCCCTTGCTTCCTTGCCTAAAGTGGACAATGAATATAGGTATGAGATTTGTGGCTCCATTTTGATTCTGAAGCAACATGAACTGTAATAAAAATGTATCTTGGATTTGAACATCTTGCATGGTTCTTGCATGTTGCACTTTTCAGTCATTCTATGCTGATTTTAGAAAGGTAAAGGTAGGAAAATTAACACCAACCATAATCTTTGCAAGCTATTTCCTTTTCAGCTGCAATAAGAAACACTTCTTTCAGTCAATCAGTTAAACACTTTAAGTGTCAATTTATCCTTGCATATAAGATTAGCCAGAGACTTCAACTCTTTTATGCACTAGTGATACCACGATATGAGTTTCCCATGAAGTAGCATCCATTCACATTACATAAGGCATGCTACTATAGAGCAAATGCACTTTAGAGAATATGTGTTTCCTTCTGGTTCTGTCCTTTTCAAAAGGAGAATGCAATGATCATGGTGGTTTGATAGTGAAAGTGCATTGAACTGTTGTTTAAAGGAGTTCTGCCATTTAAAGCCACCTGGAGCAAGTCCTTTTTCTCCCATTCTTCCATTTCTTTATCTATAAAATGGGTGTCACATTTACCGTTTTATGGAAGTGTTATGAGACTAAATATATAAATCTTTACAAAGCAAATTGAAATTCTTGGAGGGAAGGTGCTATAGAAATGCAAACTATTATGAAATGTTGATAGTTACAGAACTGCTAATATTTTTCTGCCATACCAATGTGTGATTGGCAAGAGAGTGGCCTGAGTGGTGTGGTGCACTCTTGGAAACCACACAATTCAAACAAAGTTGACCGTGTATTGTTTATGAGGGTAACTGCTAGCATTCTCCAGTTTCTAATCTGTATTTGCATCAAGCATTAGCAAGGGAGTGAATGAGAAGCTGATATATTGCTTTTGCCCTCATTGTTTGTGATTACAGGCTAGTAGCAGCATAGGGTTCCACTTTACTCATGAAACAATTTATCAGCTTTTGTTCATCACAATGACTTCAGGACCATGATTCCACGGTAAATTCTTAACCAGCATGGAACTGAATGATGCTTGGAGAATATGGTTGTTGATGGCATCTTTTCTATGATGCTCTATAATAATACTCTGCTTACACGGCACCATTCCTCTGAGGATTTCAAAGCCCATTACAAATAATAATTAGTTGAGCCTCAGAAAGTTCTGTGAGGCAGATATTATACTTGAATACAGAGCTGCATGGCTTATAAATATGCCTCAACCCTATTCTTTAAAATCTGATCCACTGACTCACTTCTTTGATGGTCACAACCAATTTATTCACAGATGTTTGAGTGAGCAAATTTTAATTGCAAAAACTTTTCACAGAAAGAAATGAAGTGTACCAAACCCTACTGCAAATAAATATCTTTATCAGCATTCTCACCAGCATTGCTCCCCTGACTTTTAAAAAATATTCGATTTGCACAACAGGTCCACTGAAGAATTAAAAATGTTCCTGGATATTTGAAAACAGCATAAGACACTTCTGTTTATAGAGCCTCAATCCAAATTGCAAACAGAAACAACACCACATGACTTACAGTATAAGAAACACAAAAATGAACAGTATATATGCACAATAATCAATCAGTGAATAAACCACAGGCAAAAATTTGTTTGCATTAATTGCTTTCCAAACAATTGTGAGTGGTAAACAATTTCATGGAAGTCATAGGCTGTTTGTGGGTGACTTGCAAATAGAACCAAAATGCTAAATTAATTGGATAATATAATGAATGGCTCAGCCCGCCTATGCACTTCACGGATGGACGAACTCATGCATTAACAGGTAATGTGATTTTTCCCAAAGTCATACAGCAAACTTGTAGCAGAGATGGGAATGAAACCTCAGAGCGCTTGTTGCAAACCATACGTTCTCACCTCCAGTGATTGCTGTCCAACATATAAGCAAATTTCACGTGAGCTAGGCTTTCTCTCATAATAAAGCATACAAAAATACAAATAAAACCATAGCAGTTTAAAAAAATCCACTGAACTGTTTATGTTAAATTTGCACATAATTTGCATAAGAAATTGCAAGCTACAGTGCAAACGATGCTCAGAAAAAAATAAGCATTTTGACAAGTAAGTGCAAATGTAATCAGAAAGTTGGCACATCTCTTTGACAAGACTCACTTTGACAGTTCACGCGTATGTCTGTTTTAGAGGGAGGCGCCTCTTCCTATAAGCAGTGCTTAATATCACAAGGATTCGAGAATTAAAATCATCCCCCTTTAACAATTTATCTGTGTATTTAATTAAAAATATTGGACATGCTAGCCTATGAAAACTGCAAGCTTGTCTGCTGTGCACGATGTGGCTAATATTCTTTATATTGTTAAAATAACAAGTAAAAAAGAATGATTAACGATGTGTTTGCCATGGTTCTAAATGTGCCGATATTTCTGTTTTTCAACCTCTGAACCCTGTATAAATGGTTTAGTACTGGACATGGATTGGGTTATCACCTTTGACTCTTTGGACTCATATATTCCACCTAAATTAATACTACATTCCTCCACCTTCAAACTCTAGTATAGAGGCTGGAAGATGTTGCTGGCAGCAGCATCTGCATGAAGGCAGATTTTCTTGGCCTCCCTGGACTTGGACAGCTGTTTGAGTATTTAGTCACACCTTTTTCAGCAGCTGGTCCCATATATAGTGTTAAGTGTGTGGCAAACCAACTGCAAAGGGATTTCTGGACCAGATACCTCTCCATTTGTGGACCTAGTAGATACCTGGACCAGTTTCTGTTCAGAGTCAGTTGTCTTGGACACTTTCTAGAAAAAACTTGGCTAATGTAGACAAGTTTCAAAGGGATAGCTGTGTCAGTCTAGTTGAGCAAAACAAGGAATCCTGTTTTTTATTTTCCTTATTACAACAGATGATTTGATCCCACCTCTGTGTATATGCTGTTCTCCACTGTTTGAATCTAAACAACTGTTTTGATTTGCTGTAACAGTCTGACCTGATCTGACTTACACTTTCCTGCATTTACCCCCCTCCCATTCTGTAAATTTCCCATCTTCAAAGTGTCTGACGAAGTGGGATTTCCTCCCACGAAAGCTCATGTGATAAATAAATGTGTTAGTCTTTAAAAGTGCCACAGGACTCCTTGTTTGTTAGGCTAATGTAGTGTTTTCCAGTGTTGTTAGTGCTTCTCCTTAATGGAAAAATATTTGGTGTCAAGTTGCCCTATCTAATCTTCCTAACAAAGGTTGCTGATTTCTCAGGATTACGTAGATTAAAAAATAAACTGATGCTGCATTTATAGACATGGTGTAGTAGATGAATGTGTAGATGTATGTTCCGGAACCATGAATATTATGTATTCCCTTTGGAACTTGTCATAATACCCATATACTTGGACATAGTGTGTACAATGAACAATAAGACACATGTCTAATTAAGCATGTACATTATTAGGTTATATGCAAGGAGCATATAGATGAATGCACAATTGTACATAGAGTAGTATTGTGATGGCCCTTAACATCCTGATCTTTAGTCTTCCCCAACTCCATGCTCGACCAACCTGACTGCCTTCTATGATGAGATGACTGGTTTTGTGGATGTGGAAATACCCATCGACATGATATACCTCAACTTTAGCAAAGTTTTTGATACAGTTTCCCACAGCATTCTTGTTAGCAAGTTAGGTTGGATGAATGGGTGTGAGGTGGATAGAAAGTTGCCTCAGCATATAGGAATCAGTGGGTCAATGTCTAGTTGGCAACCAGTAACAAGTGGAGTGTCCTGGGGCCGGTTTTGTTCAACATCTTTATTAATGATCTGGATGATGGAATAGGTTGTATACTCAGTAAGTTTGTGGTGACACCAAACTGGGGGGAATGGCAGATACACTGGAGGATAGGATTCAGGGAGACCTAAACAAATTGGAGCATTGGGCCCAGCCAAAAGAAAGTTCATGAGGTTCAGCAAGGACAAGTGCAAAGTCCTGCACTTAGGATGGAAAAAATCCCATGTACTGCTACAGGCTGGGGACCGATCGGCTAAGTAGCAGCACTGTAGAAAAGGACCTGGGGGTTATGGTGGATGGGAAGCTGTATATGAGTCAAGAGTGTGCCCTTGTTGCCAAAAAGTCCAATGGCATATTGGACTGCATCAATGGGAGTGTTGCCAGCAGATTAAGGGATGTGATTATTCCCCTCTATTCAACACTGGTGAGGCCACATCTGGAATACTGTGTCTAGTTTTGGGCTTCCCACTACAGAAAGGATGTGGACAAATTAGAAGGAGTCCAGCAGAGGGCAACAAAAATGATTAGGGGGCTGGGGTATGTGACTTATGAGGAGAGACTGAAGGAACTAGGCTTATTTAGTCGGCAGAAGAGAAGACTGAGGGGGGACTTGATAGCAACCTTCAACTTCTTGAAGGGGTGCTCCAAAGAGGAGGGAGCTAGGCTATTCTCAGTGGTGACAGAGGACAGAACAAGGATCAATGGTTTCAAGTTGCGGCTGGGGAAGTCTAGGTTGGATATTAGGGAAAACTTTTTCACTAGTAAGGTGGTGAAGCACTGGAACCAGTTACCTAGGGAGGTGGTGGAATCTCAATCTTTGGAAGCTTTTAAGACCCGGTTAGACAATACCCTGGCTGGGATGATTTAGTGGGAGTAGTCCTGCTTTTAGCAGGGGGTTGGACTGGATGACCTCATGAGGTCCCTTCCAGCCCTAATATTCTATGATTCCAGCAGGTGGGAATGACTGAAGCATGATAAGTAATACAAAAAGCATCTGTACTGTTTGTGTGGGATCTGGTGTTGAGTCCCAAACCAAGAGCAAACCTATTATGAAACATGAAATGCTCTCAACTGTGTGAGATAATACATTTGCTCCAGTTAAATATGGTAATTAATTTAAGGCATCTTGTGATCTTTGTAAATGCAGGGGGAGTTGGAGAGAAACACAACTGTAAAATTAAAGGGACGCTGGCAGCTTAAAAAAAACTTCCTTATCTGTGTTCCTAATTTTATTTTCAATTATTAAAATTGAGACACTTCCTAAAAATGTAGGACCTTGATTTCAGAAGTGTGAGATATCCATAGCTCCAAATGAAGTCCATGCCCTGAGAACAATGGACCTCTGATCATTGGGGCATTGAATTCCCTACTTTTCACCATTTATACTTTTTTGCACTTCATTCAGCTTGGACAGTATGTTCGAGTAGTCAAATTTACATTTTAACTCTCCTCAATTAAGTGTCTGATCCAAAATTCATAGTAGTTGATGGGAATTTTTCCATTGAGTCACTGGTCTTTACATCAAACCCCAGCACAACATTGCAATGTTTGTGTTGCAAACATTGCAAAGAAAACATATAAATTCTGCCAAAATTGGTTTTATATTATTAGAAAAATCCTGATACAATTTCTGTTGTTGTTAGGTTTTGCAAAATTCCAACTTATTTTTAAATGAAGCCTATTTTTTTATACCTTCCCTACCTTTAAAATGTATGGCATAGTATGTGATATGCTTTGAGCTGAGTGGTTAGTGCCATTTTGGGTATATACGCTAAAGATTTACCTTTCCATTATTGCAATATCTGTGTGATATCCACAAGTTCATACTTTCATCACTTTTAAAGCCAACACACAAATACAGATTGGTGCTTTGCACTGCATAAATGATTCATGATAAATGAAGGTGATTCTTACAGCCATTCAACAAAATCCTTCCCTTGGAAGTGTTTCTGATGTCTTGCCTAGTCATTATTTCTCGTCGGCTATTATTTGTCATGCTGGTCCTGATAATCTACACCTGCTTTAATTGAAAAATAAATGAATAAATAAATAAAGGGGAAAAAAGAAGGAATGATAATATAACATTTCTCTTTTAATTGTGTAATTAAATATTTGAGAATCAAACAACAAAAGAGAGTGGTGGTGCATAGAAGTGTATTCAAGTTAAATTCATATAAGAAGGGAAATGTACATGATGGTGTTCACCAGCTAGAAAAAATCTCGTACTGTGCTATAGGGCTGGAACACTGACACATGCGAGTAGAATTACTTGAGTGTCATTCCTTTGTAACCAATGGGACTACTCCTGTGGATAATTTAGATCAGATGTTTGCAGGATCGGGCTCTATACAAATGCAACAATACCTGTTTTATCCAGGGTAAGATGGAGGATTAAAAAATTAATTCAGGTAAGTGGCATTTTGGATAATTTGGGACTCTTTAATGTGTTACAAATACACAGTAAACATGATATGGTCATATAAGCCAGTTTTCACCAAGAGGGGGAGAGAGGGACAGACAGACATACATGCCACAGTCAACTGAATGAATGAATATGGCATTAGTCATAAACTACATTTTTAAATTAACCCAAGTTCTTAAACACAGCTAGCCAAAGGCAAAAGTTAATCAAACAGGACACACAAATACAACACATGCAAAAACTTCCCCCATGCAAACACAATGGTCCTAACACAACATCACTTCACTGAATTCAATGGAGGTACACTTTAGTGATTTTATTCATGCTGAATAAGAGAATTAGCGTTGAGAAAACTAAAGATCCCAAATTTTTAGACTCACTTATTTTTTGATTACATTTTAAATGTATGGAGTGGCTAGATGGCTTGTAAAAGAGAAATCTCGTCTTTTGCTGCTATGAAAGTTCAGTAAGAAGGGGGTGGGAAAAATCCTTCTTCAGAATCTAGACAATATTTTGTGTTTTTGCTAATGTATATAATTACTTTTGCAGGTGTTCTCACTTCTTAGTATGGAAAAAGGTGCTTGCTAGGATTAAAAAACAGTAGTAAGCAATATAAACTATTTCTCACACACACCAGCATTTCTTGCTGAGACAAGGACTGTTTTCAACCATATAATTAGACTACCATATATCATTTATTAAATCAGATTCCCCCACCCTCTCCTCTTTCAAGTTCTTTCTGGAAACACTTTTTTCTTTCAAGAGTCATATTAGCCACAGTCCTGCCTGTTTCAGAAGTGTTTCCAAATAACGAAGACAAACAAAAACCAACAGATTCTGTGCAATTTAGGAGGATACACATGGCCCGTCACTAGGCTATTCTCTTCTTTTTATTACATTTTCTTCTCCATTTTTTATTTGTTGCCTGCTTGGAGCCTGATCCTGCAACCACTTATTGCTGACCAAACTCTATGTCACCACAGATAACATAGATTCATAAATCTTCAAGTTAAAGGGGGGCTATTATGGCTATCTAGTCTAACCTTCTGTGTAGCCTGAAATTCTTACCATACAATTTCACCCAGTGATTTCTGCCTCAAGCCCATAACTTCTCATTGCGCTGGAGTATCGATGTCAGAAAGACACCCAATGATTTCATCAGGTCACCATTAGTCCAAAAATATTTTTAATATATAGAAGTTGACACAAGCTTGCCACATAAAATGCACCACACCCTTCATATTTAAATGCAAAAGCCCACAACACACAGTGGATGCTGATCCAATATGCAAACCCTGACATATGTATGCAAAAAAATCCTTCTTTTTAAGCAACTACCTTACTCAGCCTACCTCCTCAGAAAAGAGCTGTGGGAGAAGCGGATTTTACAGCGTGCCCTGAAGGTTTGTAGAATTAGGCTTTGTTAGACAGAGGGGCCATCTAATAATTCCTAATATTAACTGGTACTGGTAGTGGAACAAATGCAATCGAGTCAGGAATCCAAACTGTTAGCCTGGCTGTGAAGATTCTGTGTATGTTATTAATTGGCATAGTTTATAGATGGCACAATTGTGTTATACCTGGAACTGCTGTGGGGAAGCCAATTACTTTGTAAAGCACTTTGATATATACCAGTGAAAAACACTATAAAACAGTTATGTATTATTTTATAGTTATGTTTCAACCCCTCTGTTCACAGATCCATGTGTGTTGGTACTTTTATATCAGATTGTCAAGGAGAAGCATTTGACTGTGTTCCTTCAGGTTTTAATTTTACTTTTGTAATAGGTATTTTCTGCACTAGTCAGTTTTGAAACAATCTAAAAAAAAGTCGATATAGAAGGAAAGATTATTTGAAGGAAAATGTTGGGAGAGGTGGAAGAATGTTTTATACAAAGCAATAGAGAAACAGAGTTCCTATATACAGGATCAACTTAAGGTAAATCAGATCTGAAATTTCAACATCCTCTATACTCTACTTGGGATCAACTTATGGTGAATCAAATGTAAAATATACCACTGTAAAGTAAATAGTGATCCTGCTGTAGGACATAAGATATACACAAACAGATGCTGATGGATATCAACTATCCCCAATCTGCGTTTTACCAGCTTTACAAGAATGGGGCTCATATGAAAAGTTAATATGGATCCATGTTGTCATTTTATATGGTCTTTAATTAGCTTGCAAATAATGCCATTTGGAGACCAATTGGGACAGTGGACTGTGACATGACCACTACCACCTAGTCGCACAGAAGCATCAATTTTGCTTTATGGGTGGTCTTTGTTCTTGCAAGCGTATATGAATACCACATATTAGCTGGGCTAGTTCTCCCTTGATGTCTGTGTTGTATTGTACACATGTTGTCACTGTTTGACACTTAAACAATCCAGATTCTTACCCAGCCCATTTTTAGTGCCATAATAAACTTCTGAGCATATGTTTTTGTGAGCAACACGGTACCATTCATCAATCCAATCTGACATGTAAATAAGCACTATTGGAGAGTATGCATGTCTTCAGAGGGCAGAGCTGGGCTGAAGGTGTGCATTGAAGTGAACTTTGTGACTCTTGATCTCTCGTTCTATTTTATTTTATTTCATTATTATTTGCTTTACAATAACTGAAGCAGTAGTTCAAGTAACATAGAAAATTAGCCAGAACATTGTTTGTTTGAGCAGCCTTGTTAATAATATTTCTACTGATTCAGTGAGAGAGTTTTATCTGAGCAAAGAATGGAGGGGAAGAGTGAAGAAATAATGCTAATTTTTGAAGAATTTTCCTGATCAATTAGAGTGAAAAAGTGGCTCCTAATGAATGTATGGCAGCTAGCCTGTGATCTCACTGATTACAGGCAGAATTACCAGGGCTATGACAATGGAGGCAGAGTCTCGAACAGTTTTAGTGACAAAAATCTCTTCATTCTCTACCCATATATATTTAAAGTAACATGCATAATAGGTGGTAAGAAACGCCTTTCTCCTCTTACGTTTACAAAACCTTCAGTGATAAGTGGATCATCTTTGTTTATTTTGTTAGCTAGTACTTGAATTTCTAATGACTAGTGTTGCTGAAAAGAGGAGATCATGGAAAGTCACAGTTTTCACAATTACATATTCCAGAGCAGAATTCATTACACCTTAATTTGTAAACTGTCTTACTGTAAGAGTTACATTAGCACAGAAATGTTTAGATGTTGGGTGTGTGGGTGAGTTTTTATTATATATAAATGAATCTTTCATGAAGTGAATTACTTTTCCTCCAGGGACAAGTTTCTTTCCTTGGAGAGTTTTCCTCACATCTGCATGCGTTAAGGGCTTCATTCTTAAGGTATCATGTTGTGGCTGCTGTCTTAATGACTGAGCTGGACCGGACAGCATTTCTACTGAGGACCATCCATGTCTCCCATTAAGGGGCCCATGGGATTGCTGTTGAGATAAATAGTCAGCACCTGTCTCTCAAACTGTAACATGCATATTTTCACCACAATGGAAATTAAGAACTTTAACAAAGGGTAGGAGTGTGCGACTGAAAAATACTGATGCTCAGCGGACATTGTGCCTCAACAGCTGTGCATGCTGGGAACTGGAGACACTTCTGTTTGGGCATGGGTACATTACTAAGGCGCGAACTTGGAAACATTTAAGCTCATACTTAAAGTTAAGCATGTGGATAAGGGTTTTCAAGATGGGGGCCTAAGTTAATGTGGCTGCGCATATACAGGGAGCAATGAAAACCCCTGGGTATAGGCTGACCTACTGAGAGAGACTGGTATCACCTTCCTTCTGTCCAGAGGCTGCCTACTAAAAAGAAGCTAGCTGATAGCCAGTGGAAGTGGTAGGCCTACAAGGAAGATGGGAATGCCGTAATGGGCTTCCATATTGTCAGATTTCAGAGTAGAAAATATACCCTGATTAGCTTAGGTTGTCACCTCTTGGGGACAGGAATGGTCTCCCTGATGTTTGTGTAGTGCCCACCAAAATGGGGGTGGTCATCTAAGTATTATCACAACACCAATAATAAATGAGATAACTTGAATGTTTTTGTGCCTTTGGAAAGGAATTTGTACATTAGAGATGGGTTCGGCATAAAGTCCTGAATCCATATACCAGACCCTTGGATCTGAATTTCATATATGGGCCTGGTAAAGCTGTAATAAAACCCACACCTAACCTTTCCCCCTCCCCTTTTCCCCCTTCTCTTTCCCTACCAAAAGCATGCGTATTCTAAACTGCATCCAGCCCTAGATTCCACCCCGTGTGTGCATGTACAACATATGAGAGACAAGATCTTTCAGGTGCAGCTACATTAATTCTTGCAAGAGGGACTTTTTAAGTTTTAATATTACGGTTGTCTAATTTGATCAAGTATCTGGTCACTGAATTGTATCATTGTAAGAAGCATGAGAACAGTAGCATGGCCATGAGGTATATTGGATTACAGAATGAGGTTACACAGCACCAAAGCAACCCCGTATTTCAGTAATAAATGCAGCTTCTGGGGAGTTTTGTTATCGTTGCATGAGCTTCACTGCTCCCTATCAGATGACACTGATTCAGACAGAAAACACTAATTCAGTTCTTGCCAGTAGAGCCAATTGTCTCTTTGATTACATTAGACTGACAACTGGTTTTCAATGTCATTGTCGGCTGCAAGTTTCCATACATAGCGCAGTGTAGCGTGAACCTAGCTCCCTTTATTTATTTATTTCAGTCCATTTCTGTATTTGTGAGTAAGGCAAATAGGATCTGATCCAAGAGATCTAAAAACTTCAGGTGGTTTAGATTTTAATGCCCAGATTTAAGCAATAGTTGCTGGCCTCATTTTTAAAGGTAGAGCTGAGTGGGTGTTTCATAGCAAATAAATTACTTGACGAATTCATCTTGTTTTATTACAGGGCACACAAGCAGCTTATGATTTCTTGATTGTATGTTAGTTGCTGAATATGCAAATTAGTTGAGCTGGTCAGGAACTTTCTAACAAAATATTTTTTTAATCATAAAAATGCAGATTCATCACACAATTATTTGAGGAAGAGGTTTAAATTCGCCATTTTGATGAATTTTCTGTTTCAAAGAAAAATTCTGAGAAGTTTTGAAATTGTCATAATGTCCCATTTCTTTTTGGAATGAAAAATTCCATGGGGGGGGGGTATGTGTGTCAAATTAAATGTATGGTTAAAAATACCTTTTTAAAAGAAGGTCAACATTTAAACATAACATTTCAATATTTTCAAAACAAAGTGTTTCATTTGACCCAATCCAAATATTTGTTTGCACAGATTTAGAGATTTTGACTTTTTGTTCCAGTCAATATATGAACATATTTGGAATATTGAAAATTCTAATGGGACTGGAAAACTATTTGTCAATCAGCTCTACAAATAAATCCCTGGTTGGTAGATTGTGTATGATCAATTTATTGCAGGTATTTAATATTCAAAATTTTACCTGTATTGGTTAATTTTGATGATTACATTTTTGTTTCTTTGACGGAATAAGAGGAACTCTTAAATTCAGGTATGAATACTTAAATTTATTTATAGGAAAAAATGTAATCTCTCATAATTCCCTTCAAAACTGTTGTTTCAGGGAGCCTTGATAGTTGCCCCATCTCCAAAAATACATATATTAGAATTGGAAAAAGGTAAAAAGACTGGAACAATTCAGATTAAAAAGAGATGACTACTAAAGTGGGGGAATATGATAGAGGTCTTTAAAATCATGAACAGTGTAGAGAAAGTGAATGGGAAAGTGTTATTTGCCCCTTCATAAAATACAAAAAACAGAGCTCACCCCTTGAAATTCATAGGCAGTGGGTTTAAAACAAATGTAAGAAAGCGCCTCTTCACACAGTGCAGTCTACCTGTGAAACTCATTGCCACGTGATGTTGTGAAGGTCAAGAGTATAACTGGGTTCAAAAAAGAATTAGATAATTTCACAGAGGATAGGTCCATCAATGGCTATTATCCAAGATGGTCAGGGACCAGAGCCTATGCTCTGCATGACACCAAACCTGTGACTGCCAGAAGCTGGGACTGAACAACAGGAGATGGATCACTTGATAAATTACCCTCTTTCATTCAAATCCTTCTGAAGCATCTGGCACAGGTCACTGTTGGAAGACAGGTCTAGATGGATTGTTGGTCTGCCCAGTATGGCCATTCTAATGATAAGGTTAATGTTCTTCTGCAATAGAGAGATTTGCCTTATTTCTTCAATGTCTTAATATATGCATAGCTCTTGTTAATGATACTTGGGCCACATTCTAACACACTTATTCATGTTGAATAGTACCTTATTCCATGAGTAAGAGTTCGTGGTGAAACGACCTGATTCTGTACCTCTGAAGTAAATTAGTTTGGTTATTGACTTCCGTAGGATCTGGATTGAGCCATAATGTAATATTCAATATGCGTAAGAGCACCAGAATCTTGCCTATATATATATAATATATATATTAAAAAAAGACGTTTTGGGGCTAAGTTATAGGAACATTCACTTTTGTGGTACAAATAGATAATGAACTTGTGGTTGGAATGATTAGGAATGACCTGGTAGATCAGTTGTCTTCCACCAGTCTCTTTGTAAACTTAGAACACAATCCTGCATACCCTTATGCATGTGCTTAACTTCGTATGTTTTACCCACTGAGCTTTCCATTTCAAATGACTAAATTCAGTCCCTTGCACAGTAATAAGTTCCAAAAGGGTAGCCATGTTAGTGTGTATATAGCAAAAACAAGGAAAGTCCTGTGGCACCTTAAAGACTAACAAATTTCTTTGGGCATAAGTTTTCATGGGCTGCAACGCACTTCATCAGAGGCTTCATCAGATGTAGAGGTGGGTGAAATATTTTGTGCAACAACTTTTTCATTAAAAAATGCAGATTCAGGTTGACTGAAATAATACACAAATTCAGGGTTGGGGAGGTTTTAATGAATTTTTTCAGTCAGAAAAATTTTATTTGGAAATGTTGGAAACAGTTTGAATTTTTCTTCTTTTGGAAAGACTTTTCCTTAGTTTTATTTTTACAAAAAAGCATTTTAAAATGCTGAAACCTTGAAAATGAGACAAAACGTTTTGTTTGGGGTACAACAAAATTCGTCATTCTGCTCAAATTGAAAAATCAGCTCTACCTAGTGCCTCAGTCAGGCACTTTGTGCTCAGCCCTGAAACGATCATCTCATATATATAAAGTTAAGCATAAGTTAGGGTTTTCAGAACATGAGTGTAAGACAGTTTCTTCATAATACTGTCTGATTTCTGTGCGTCAAAAGAAGAGTTAAACTATATCCCCTGATTCTCAACTCATGACTCAAGTAGGAACTGACACCTATCTAGTCAGCAGAACTAAAGTCTTCTAAAGAAAATTGTACAAATAAGTCATTGACCTAATTAATGCCATGTGATGGTGCTAGAAAAACTTCTCACCTAGATGGGAATAAGAGGGCTGGAATTCTAACATCAGGGATCTGGGTATCTGCAGGAGGCAAAGCGAACCTACATTGCCTTTGGTTTACTGCCCACACCACTGCTCGCTGCAAATCCTGGACAGCATGTCTCCTGCAGTAATGCAATCAGCTTGAGCACGTGCACACTGGCATACATACGTGTGGAGTAACGAAGGCATCAGACACTGGGCTGCCCTCTCTCTTTCTTTCTGCCACTTTTAGCTCTATGGAAGCGAAACCATGTAATGAGAGAGCTCTCATAGGGTTAAGGGACCACACAATGAAGAGGGCACTCTTTCATACACCTCAAGTTCAGACCCATAGGCTCAGGCTCACCTCTGAATAAGGAACTGGGAAGGGGCATGGTGGCTATGATTTGTTTTTTTATGGTATTGGTCTTATAAATTGAACTGAGTAGGGCAAAAGTGCTGGGTTTTTGGTTTTTTTTTGCAGGGGGGGGAGGAGGGAATTAATTACTCTATATCTCATAAAGCATGGAATCTGTGTTGTATTTGCAATGGTGGACACCAAACTTTACCTTAGAGTCCAAAAATATAAATTTCAAACCATGTATTGGCTCATTTTTATGTCCTACATTTTCATGAAACCATCTTTGCCACCTCTGTTCAGAGAGTCCTTGGCTGTGCGGATTATATTGTCCTTACAGTATTACGCAGAAAATATTTTCTACAAAATGGTCTTCTTGATTCAGTTAGTGAAAATAGACAGAAATGAAATTCAGCTATCAAACTCGGTTGTTGTTCGTTTGCATTGGGTTAGTACCTCGGCACTACAGTTACAGACTCAAACCCCATTGCAACAGGCACTATCCAAACAACAAAATGCCAATGCCCAAAGAATTTACAATCCATGTAATTTTAATGTAGGCTTTAAGTCATTTAATGATAAAATAATTTTTGCAATCTAAGTTCTATATTTACTTTCCAAACAACACTGGCAAAGATTTTTTGCAAAAATTATCCCTGTTTTTGCCTCATTTTAAAGCCATTTGAATATTGACATCAGGATTCAGAAAATATTGCTATTTATTATTTATAGTACCATGGATGAGATTTTCACCTAATCTCTGCCTCAAGAAGCTGCAGGTTCAAGAAAAATACCAAATCTATTGAGTTATAATGAAACCATGAGAATTGGCAATGGTGCATTGCCTTTAAAATTTGCATAGGTAATCATAAATCTGGCACTTCCTATCTGTTCAGTGCTTGATGTTACAACTTAAATAAAGTTCTCTTATAGTTTTATATTTTTGTATGGAATTTTATATACATAAACTAAAAAATCCCAAACTTCTTGAAAAGAAAAATGAGTTAGTAAGTAGGAAGAAAGTTCCACAAGTAGCTCTGTGAATTTTGAAAACCCACAAAATAATGTGCATAAGACCGTGGGAGATTCCCTCGTCTGCACAGAGTAGAGATCTGTGTTTTCATAAATTTATATTTTTCCATTCTTGGAATCTCTCCTGCTCACATGGCACAGCAAAAGCTAAACAAAGCTAACCTCCTCCACTTCCCAGAGTGAAAGAGACGCACCCGTTGCATTTAAGAGTAGATTTAGCAATTTCAAAGTGGGCGATTTTGGATCCACCCATTAAAACTGAGCCCTCTGATCTAAAGTCAGGTGAGTGCTACTCCTAGTGAGATATGTGCCAAATCCAATTAAGCTTTGCATAACATGCATCTTGGATGACTTTGATTTATTCATTTTGTTTGAAGAAAGTAATAATAAAAATGGCTCCACTAATAATCTGTTTGAATTCCCTGTGCAAGTAAACTACATGGGGGTGCAAGGTTAAATCACTTGTTAGAATGATGCAACCTACTCCATGAGTTGGTATAGAGAAGGGTACAGACCCGTGGTCCAAATTCCTCTATATCTTTTCCTTTCTATTTACCTTAGGTACTTATATGGCTTACATTCCCGCAATATTTGAGCACCTCACAATATTTAATGTTTTTATTCTCTCAAAATCCTCATGAGGTAGGGAAGTACAGATATTTTCCCCTCTATTCGACACTGGTCAGGCCACATCTGGAATACTGCGTCCAGTTTTGGGCTCCCCACTACAGAAAGGATGCGGACAAATGAGAAAGAGTCCAGCGGAGGGCAACAAAAATGATTAGGGGGCTGGGGCACGTGACTTATGAGGAGAGACTGAAGGAACTAGGCTTATTTAGTCTACAGAAGAGAAGACTGAGGGGAGATTTGATACCAACCTTCAACTACTTGAAGGGTTGCTCCAAAGAGGAGGGAGCTAGGCTGTTCTCAATGGTAACAGAGGACAGAACAAGGAGCAATGGTTTCAAATTACAGCTGGGGAGGTCAAGGTTGGATATTAGGAAAAACTTTCTCACTAGGAGGGCGGTGAAGCATTGGAATCTAGGGAGGTGGTAGAATCTCCATCTTTGGAGATTTTTAAGGATCGGTTAGACAAAACTCTGGCTGGGGTGATTTAGGGGGAGAGGTCCTGCTTTTTAGCAGGGGGTTGGACTAGATGACCTCGTGAGGTCCCTTCCAACCCTATTATTCTATGATTCTATGATATCCCTATTTTATAGATGGGGAAGTAAGGCACAGGGACAGTAAGTGTCCTGCCCATGGTCACACAGGAAGTCTGTGGCAGAATAGGGAATTGAATCAGGTTGGTATGTGAAGATCTGAACTACTGGACAATCCTTTCTCTCTTTGGATGTCTTACACTCCATGAGTTGCAGAGAGAAAAGATTTCCTGCAGGAGTGCAGGCAGGGATGTTTGACCTTTATTTTAGTGAGGGAAGTGTCTGTGCACTCTCTTTCCCCCCCTTCCCCCCCCATCAGCATGTTGGTCAGTCATGTTGAATCCTCACTTGTAAACACCAATATTACATTATGGCTTGAATGCCACTACCAGGGGAATGCTTACAGGAATGGTTTCAAAATGGGACACAAATGGGAAAACCTCTACATGTGTGCTTCAAGTTATGCCAAGGAAATTAAATTAGGTCCTCCTTTCTTTTTCATTCTTAACTGCAATATGCTGAGCATTGAGCCCGTTGCTAGATTTAATCTCTTCTGGGCAAATACCTGGAACTCTTACATTTTCAATGAAAAGAGACATTATAATGACCAAGAATTCTCATCCATGCTGCACCATGTTGATGTGGGGCATCCAAGCTGAGAGATCCAATTCCAGTGATGCTGAAAAACAATACAAAGAAGAAGACTTGCCTTCTTATCCCCTTCTTCTTTGGGGTGGACTCTTAAGACTAAGAATTGCTGTCAGGAAATTATTTATTATTCATATTGTGGTACCACTCAGAATGTACTGGGTGCTCTAGATGCATGTGGAAGAACCTGATTCTTTCTGCTGAAGAGCTTGCAACTTAAAAAACAAGCTCTCTCTGGAGCTGGAGGTGCTGTCAGATGTAGCGACCTATTGGATGGTCATAGAATCTCATATTTGCCATAGAATCTTGCAATAATTCAGTTTTGTTCAATGGGATGAAACGGTACTAGGGTATAAAATGCCAGTGAAACTGTTGTTAGGTCTCGTGTAGAACAGAGTAAGTTTCCAGACTCTAGCCCAGACAAGTAGAGCTGGGCAAATAATACAGAAATGTTTCCATGAATTGTTTGTTTGAAGAGTTACTGAAGCAGTTCTGAGTATATTTACATTTATTCTGTGTGTAAATATGAATATTCTTCCAAATGCATACAGCTGGTTGAAAAGAGAGAAGTGTATTTCATGGATTTTTTTTTTTAAGATTTTGTTCGTTTTCTTTTGACCAAAAAAAAAAAGAAACCTCTGTTTTATTTAAAAAAACAACAACTTGGTGTCAGAATTTTTCAGTTAGCGTTGTAGGGGTAGTCACTTTATTTTTCTTTTTCCACTGGGGGAGGGGATGGGACAGGGGGGAAGGAGGGACAGTAAACTGGGACAAAGTGCAGTGTGGAAGGGAAAACAAAATCAATATTTTTACAAGACTTAATCCTCCTTATCCTGTCCCTAAAAAAAAATCACTGCTTTCAAAATACCATGTTCCAATGAAAGTTTGTTGTTCAAAAACTCTTCCCAGCTCTACAGCTGAAATTACTGATTCTAATGCTCACCAAAATTGTGATTTGTAAACAAGAACTGAAAAATATTTGTAAAGGGTGAATTTTGAATAATGAAACACAAGTATTCTCACTGGAAATCAGATTCAAAGAGTTTCACTCATCCAGTCAGGAAAGAGAAATAAACCACCCAACATGCTGTGCCCAGCCAAAACTGTTTGAACTTTGGACGTAAAACAGAAAATGTTCAAAACCTCTCTATAGACCATGAACTTGCAAAGACTCTGGCGTAAGGAAATTCCCCCCTTTGAAAGAAAGTCTGAAAAGGGTTAATTGGTGTGGTGGCCTAAAAGGGCTTGGCATTTCAGTCTCCCATCTTTAAGAAAGATGAATTCAAACTGGACCACATGCAGAGAAAAATGCTACTAGGATGATCAAAGGAATAGGAAACTTGCCTTAGGAGAGGAGTCTAAACAAGACAAGCTCTTTAACAAAACAAAGGCTGAGGGAAGATATGATTGCTCTTTAATATAAATATACGAGAGGTATAAACACCAGGGAGGGAAAAGATTTATTTAAGTTAAGGGCTGACACCTGTCAGGGATGGTCTAGATAATACTTAGTTTGGCCATAAATGCAGAGGACTGGGTCAGATAATCTCTCAAGGTCCTCTCCAACCCTACCAATCTATGCGTGCGTCTACACTTGTAAATTAAGTCGACTTAAGGAAAGTGTAGTGTAGACGCAGAGTAAATTAAGCAGCTGCTTAAGTCGGCTTAAGGAAAAATTAAATCGACTTTGTAAAACCTCATTTTAAGTCGACTTTGCTGGCTAAGTCGACTTTAGAAAGTTGACTTAGGGCTACTCCATGTCTACACTGGCTAAGTCGACTTTGTCAACTTAGGGGGCTCCAGGGCTTCCCCACTGCCCCCCCTGCCAGGGTGGCTGGCATAGCCACAGCCTGGCATGCCCCCCCAAAGGACAGGGCCGGGCAGAGCCCTGCCCACCCTGCCCCTATGCCCTGCCAGGGTCCCTGTCCCCCTTTGCCCCATTGTACCAAGGTACAATGGGAGAAAGGCTGAGCCCCTTGGCACTTGGCAAGGGATGCCCCCCCTGCCACCGTGGATCAATCCCAAGTCCACCTAGCCCCTAGAAGTCAACCTAGGCATCCAGTGTGGACGCTCTAGGTCGATTTTGTAGGGACCCCCCAAAGTCAACTTAAAATTTGTGTGGACATGCTAAGCCGACTTAGCTAAGTCGACTTAAATTCACAAGTGTAGACATAGCCTCTGGTTCTATTTTAAGTTTAGTCTTGAAATGAGATGGTTTCTAACCATCAGAGGAGTGAAGTTCTGGGACAGCTTCCTAAGGGGAGCAGAGAGTCCTCACTTGTTTCAAGTCTGATTTTGATAAATTTATGGAGGTGATATTATGATGAGATATCAATAGGCCATGTGCAATTGTAGGCAACCGGCAATTATCTCCAAGAGCTGGATATTTGAAGACCTCAGCCAGGGAATATGGGTCTATGGCTGTGAAAAAAGCTAATGTGGTCCCAAGATGCATCGGAAGAGGTATTTCGAATAGAGCTAGGGAGGTGTTAGTGCCATTATACAAGGCACTGGTGGGACCTCACCTGGAATATTGCATGCAGTTCTGGTTCCCCATGTTTTAAAAAAGATTAATTCAAACTGGAACAGGTGCAGAGAAGGGCTACAAGGATGATCTGCAGAATGGAAAACCTGCCTTATGAGGGGAGACTTAAGGGCTATGTCTACACTTACTAAAGTTAGTTTGAATTAGTTAATTCGAACTAACTAATTCAAACTAATTTTAGTTATTTTGAATTAACTTAATTAATCATGGCACTTGCTTAGTTCGAATTAGCAAATTGCATTGAGTTCAATGGGCTGGTTAGTTTGAACTAAGCAATTAGTTCGAACTAACATGGCCACATTGGTTAATTCGAACTAACTAGTTCGAATTAACCCTTAGTTCGAATAGCCTATTTGAATTTATTAGTTCAAATTAAGGAAGCTCTTAATTCGAACTAATTAAAGCCTAGCGTAGCATGGGGATAAATACCAGGGAGGGAGAGAAATTATTTGAGTACAGCACCAATGTGGACACAAGAACAAATGGTTACAAACTGTCCATCAAGAAATTTAGGCTTGAAATTAGATGCAGGTTTCTAACCATCAGAGGAGTAAAGTTCTGGAATACCTACCAAAGGGAACTGTGGGGGCAAAAAATCATCACTGCCTTAAAAACTGAGCTTGGTAAATTTATGGAGGGGATGGTATGATGGGACGGCCTTGTTTGGCAATTGACCTTTGATTACTGGTGGAGGATATGCCAGTGGCCTAAGAAGGGAGAGTAGATGGGGTGGATTGTGAGTTGTTATAGAGAATTCTTTCTTGGGTGACTGGCTGGTGAGACTTGCCCACATGCTCAGGGTTTAACTGATTGTCATATTTGGGGTCGGGAAGGAATTTTCCCTTAGGGCAAATTGGCAAGGGCTTTGGGGTTTTTTCACCTTCCTCTGTAGCATGGGGAATGGCTCACTTGCTGGTGGATTCTCTGTATCTTAAAGTCTTTAACTCATGATTTGAGGCCTTTAATAACTCAGTCATAGGTTGGAGACTTACTGTGGGAGTAGGTGGGTGAGGTTTTGAGGCCTGCATTGTGCAGGAGGTCAGACTAGATGATCATACTGGCCCCTTCTGACCTTACAGTCTATGAGTGAGCTGGTGAGGTTCTGTTGCCTGTAACGTGCAAGAGGTAAGAACAGATTATCACAATGGTCACTTCTGGCCTTCACCTCTGAGTTCTTCCCAACTCACACTGCTCTCCAAAGCTATGTCTTGGGCTCCTTTTGTCCTTTGAAAAGACGACAAAGAAGTGAGGCCTTCTGAAGCAATGCTGCACAAAAAGACCTTTATGGCCTCATTTTAATCCTCTGATAGATAGGTTCTGATTTCCAAAGGTGCCGAAGGGAGTTCAGAGGTCAGCTCCCATTGTATTTTAACAGGGTTTGGAGGCCTGACTTAGTGGTCTGGAAGGAATGTTGAGGGCAAGCAACCAAAATGGCCCCCACCTGAGCGACTGCCATACCTGTGTGCATCAGGTCACTCAGATTTGGCAGGGTATCCTCTTGTCATGCTAGCAGGGAAGGGATTTGCTGTTACGTCCCCCATCCCCTTTCCTGTCAGGGTAAAAGAGAGGCCTGTCTCCCCATCACACCCCTCCTGATTTCAGATTCTCAAAAGTGCAGGAGCAATGACTCTTTGACTCCTTGTCTCCAGCACCCAAGGCCTGATTCCTCATATGCTCCTCTGAAGAGATACGAGCCTTAGTTTATCAGCCTGCTTAGGGTCTGTCTACAATGCAATTAAAAACTTGTGGCTGGTCCTTGCCAGCTGAATTGGGTCCTTGAGGCTCAGACCAAGGGGCTGTTTAATTGCAGTGTAAATATTCAGGCTTGGGTTCGATCCTGGGCTCTAGGACCTTGTGTGGTGGGAGAATCCCAGAGCTCAAAGTGCAGTCTGAGCCCAAACATTTACATTGCAATTAAACAGTCCCTTAGCCCAAGTGCTACAATCCTGAGCCAGGGGTGTCTAATTGCAGTGTGGACATACCCTTAGGGGCGTGGCTAACCAAGTTTTTACTCAGGGGGCAAATGCTCTCTCGTGCAAGTAAAAAGTTTCTCTTCCAAGATATACCTAAGCCAACAATCCACAGTGGTTACTGGTGTGTGTGTACGGGAGGTGGAAGGAAGGGAAGGGATTGGTTTTTGTTTGCCAAAAATACAGCCACGGTGCTGCATGCTGCCTTTGCTGACTATATGTGTTTTTTCACATACTCCACCATCTGACAGTGACTCAGAGGCAGGGAGAGTGAGATTTCTTCTCCTGGCCCAAACACTGAGTCAGTTGTGGAGGAGGAGGGATAATTAATTAATATGGGACATTGGACAATTTTCTTGTCTGGAGTAACTGGGTGTGATCGGCTCACAAATCAAACTGCTGGCTGGCTAAGTTTGCAAAAACAAATATATCTCTCAATCACCAGTGAGCTGTATCTGCACGGCTGCGTGTGTATCGGCTGCTGATCCGTCTGCACCACACACCATATGCCAATTGCTAGATCCATTTGAGAGAATGTCCATAGCATAATTGATGTGAAATAAGGTAAGGGGCTGAGGTTCAGGTTGCTGCCCTGAAGTTAATTAAGTTCTCACTGGGTTCCAGAGGTTGGTACATTTATTTTTGAAAGCCTGTTAGCTGGATTTTCCAAAGCTCTGACTATATTAATTTTCTTCTTAACGAAGGATCTAATAGGAGCAACCGTGTCTCAGTAGGGAATAGATTTGTTTAGCAGCAGGAACTTTAGCCAGGTAGTAGTGTAATGGTCTAGTCAATAGGTTCAGAAGCTAAATCCTGAACTAGTATAAATCAGTGTAGCTCGATTGAAGTCAATGGATCAGACTTCTAGAGTATAAATTAATGAGTTACACACTTCGTCTACACTTGAAAAGTTAGGTCGACTTTATGAATATTATTAACAAACTGAAGCTCTTCTGCCCAGTGTCTGTAGTTTTATTTGTTCCTCCTTTAATTTACACAACAGTACATATCTACAGAGTAAAATCTCACCCCAACAAAACACAGCAACAGCCTTTCCTTCCCCACCTGCAACTTGTAGGTGTTGAAAATAATTGAATTAAATATGCATTAAATTTATGGATTTATGTGTTCATGCTGAGGGTTTATCATTGTATGATAGGTCAGCCACAGACGGTTTACAGAAACTACTTTGTTTTCTGAGACACAGCTGGTATTGAGTTTTGCCATTAGCTCCATTCTTCACGAGAGACGTGGTTAGGACAGTTAGGCTTGTGAGGAAAGTACTCTGCCAAAGCTATTCTTAATAGATTCTTTTCAAAGCATTTTATTTATCAAGGGCCACATTTTCAAAAGAGTTCAGCTCCCATTTAGGCATGTATTTAAGAGCTAGGATGTCAAAAGCACTTAGTAGTTCTTATTGAGAACAGTCTTTTGGCTTACATGGAAATAATTTTTGGGCTTGCTTTGTAAGTCAAACATTGCAGCTTTGTGCCTGTGCATGAGAAATAGAAAGTGTTAAATGCATCTATGTAGACAAGATTTAAAACAATGAGAGCATAAACTTACGCTCTTAAATCCATCTTTATGCTTAATATTATGAACTGATTTCACAGAAACTAAATGATATGATCCAACTAGAACTTGAGTCAGTGAGGCTCTACATGGGTTCAAGGGTTTGGGCTAATGTTTCTGATTGTAGCTGAATCTTTGGTCTGTAAGTACATCATTGAAGTTACACCTGCTTATGCCAGGTCTGAATTTGGCCCAAAGTCTTCATGTTTCCATCATGTTTATTATCCAAAATGAACACAGCCTAGTACTTCATTTTTATTTGGCTTGGGTAGTAATTATATAATTTTGTCTTTTGCTAGGAGGGACTATTTTGATGTTTTAGTTGTTTTCTTAGAGACGCTATGAAGATAAAAATCAAATATTTGTTTTGTTTAATATAAAATATGCTTTCTGAACCATGATATGGCACCACTTTAGCTTAGTTTCAAATTTAATATCTGAAAAACTAAGTGACTAAGAAGTTACATAACCATGCAAAAGGAAGATGGCACTTAATCTCTGACTGGTCTGTAATTATGCTCTGTGACATGGAGGGCTGAACTTGCAGTTATTCAATCAGGTTAGTAGGAACTTTGTATGCTTATGGAATACAGGACTTAATCTTTAGTGAGTTCAAAAAACAAAGTATTTCTAAAAGTTTAGAAATAGGTATCTATATAACTAAACCACAGTTGTATATATGCACGGAGGGACGTGGATGCAGCTCCTGCGCGCGCATATAACTGACACAGCTGTGCATGTGCAGCAGCTGAATCCACGTCCATGCCGTGCATAAGCCTGTGGATTACTGCCGCCACCCGAGCCCCTGGACTGAGCTGGGGGGCTGGCTCCGCTTCGAGCCGGCCCTCCAGCTCAGTTCCCGGGCTCCGGTTGTCAGCAGGAGTGGGGGCGCTTAAGCGCCGCCGCTCCTAATGACAGCAGGAACAGCTGAGGGATCGGGGGGCGGCAGAAGTTCCAGCGGAGCTTCTGCCGCCACCCGAACCCCTGGACTGAGCTGTGGTTTTTAATTTGCATAATTTTACCCTTTGAACTCCAATGTTTTTCTTACTTATGAGTGCAGAAACTCAGGACACTCCACCCTCCATCATTTCTCATCCCTGAAATTTGGAGTAAACACTAAGTGATTACTATTCTTCAATTTGCGATTCTTTAGAGAATCGGGGGTTTACTGGTTTAAAAGAACTAACTGCAGGCCCCAAATCTACAAGATCCCTGCAGGCAGACAACCATTCCATTGTGGTGCTCCGCTGACTCCAGTCTGACTTTGTACAGGTCAGAGATCCATAAACACAGGTGAGCCTGGGTAATCTGGACCTTACTCATGGCACTTTTTAAATACTCTAGGAAACTAGCATAAACAAAGATTGTCTTGTCCATCCATCTCCATCTGCCAAAGACCACAACTAGATCCTTTAGAAGTTAAGACACATTGGACAATAACTCTTATTATGATAACCATAGGCACATTCCAAATGAACTTGCAGGGTCTGACTACTTGGGTGCGAGAGAGAGAAGACAGAGATCTGGCCCCAGAAGGTAATGTTTTTTAAGCCAGAAATATAAGACGGCCTAAGATAAATAAATCCTATAGGGTGAAATCCCGGATAAGAAGTCTTATTGAACTAATCTAAGCACCATTTTGCCTTGATTCAGGAATACTCTACTGTGGATAAAGAACATTACAGGACTGATCCAAATTCATATGAGTCATAAGAAAGACTGCCACTGACCTGAATGGCTTTGGATTGGATCTGTGGGCTTACGTGGTCCATACAATTTTGTACAGACCATTTAAATTAGTGTAAATCTATCCCAGAAATCTTCAAGTACTGATGGACCTTACTGTATTTAACAGAGAGATTAAAACTAGTTCATAGGTCTTTGGCACCAGAGGAGAAAGGAAGCTTTATCCCTTCATAGTTCACTTATTTTCACCTCCAAAGAGCTGCAACAGAGAGATTGCCCATGAGGAATTATGACCACTTACTATTTCACAAAGCCACAACCTTGCAAAGCATTGGAACACATTTATCTTAAAGCATGGGAGCAATCCTATTAAAATCAATGCAACTATACCCATGCTTAAAATTAAGTGTGTACTTCAGCACTTTGTTGCACTGGGGCCTAGAGCCATAAGAAAGCTCTGAGGCCATTTTCATATGAAAATAATGATCATTTGACTTTCTGATGTTCTACCCTTTAGAATATTTTTTATCAAATATTACAAAAAAGTCATTTTAATGTCAAAGTGTCTTGTGCTTTCAGTTATGATTGGTTTTCCAACTTCATCTCTGCATTAACAAGTGGGAACTAACTGGCACACAGGGGCCCTGTGTAGTTATTCTGCATTAGAAAGGGCTTAAGAAGTGTTCCTGGGCCTTGGGCAAGCCCTTTGCCTGGGATGAATTTCACTCAATTAGTCATTTTTTTTCTTGCTCAATTAATGGCACCCAAGATGTGGAGTGTCTCAACCACTTCCTTCAGGTTTTCCCTAGGGTGGGGAATTGTTAAGTCTGAGCTATGTGAACTCATTAGTATAACCTATACAGTGCAAAATAACTTCAAATATGCTCTAGGAATATCTGATTAGAGAGGCTAAATTATCCTCTTATTATTTTAATAGTTTGCTCTAATGAGGTTCAGGCAGAGTGCTTTTTTAGTGAAGAAGAGCCAAGGGGTGGAGTTCTACCCTGGCTTAGGTTAAGGGTAGAGTTTAGGTATGGGGCTGAATCAGAGCTAAGGTTCAGATTTGGTGCCAAAATCCTGCAAGCTGTTCTCACAAAGGGTGGGTTCGGAAT
The DNA here is from genome assembly GCA_007922175.1 of Pelusios castaneus. Lineage (NCBI taxonomy): Eukaryota > Metazoa > Chordata > Testudines > Pelomedusidae > Pelusios > Pelusios castaneus. The sequence goes on along the minus strand of ML685788.1, from coordinate 10,527,143 downwards.
GGTGGGCCTCTTGAAAGATCTGCAGGTCTTGTGAGAGTTCTACCATCTTGGAACAAAATCCTATGAGAATCATCTTGCAAAATGGTTAGAACTGGAAAGAGGCTATTTAATTTTTATATCTGAACAAAAAACAGAACAAAACCAAAAAATATAGAGATGTATCCAAATCCAATGATTCATCTTCCAACACCATCAAAATGCAAAGGAATTCTGATCTGAAGTTCTAGTTTTTGCTCATATCTGCCTGTCTATCCTATTCCTATATACAACAGAGTAGAAGTAAGTAAAAAATTAGAACATCGTCACACATTTCCAATCAGAAATGTTTTACGTTGCTCTTCTCTGTATATTGAGCCTTTTAATTAAAATTTAAAGGTGCTCTTCAGTGAAACCATTTTTGTTCTTTCAGTCCTAACTGAGAACACTTAGAGCAGATTTTGAAGGTTTTTTAGGTGCACCTAGTGAGAATTTCAAAGCTTCCCACTGGTTGTTAGTCACTTAGGCACCAGGGGTGGGAAGGGGGGTGGGGGTGTTGTCTCAAAACATCTATCTGCATCTATAGGCACCTAGACACCTTTAAAAATGTAGTAATTTGTCTCAATGATTTTGAATGACTTTTTTCATTGGGAAGGTCCAGTGACAAAGGCAATAGTGTGTCCTGGCTGATATTCCTGACTGTGCCACTGAGTCACTATGGGATCTTGGGTCATTTATACTTTGTGTCTATTCTCTCATTTCAAAACACAAAACAAAAATGATTTCTGACTCACCTTTATGAAGTGTTTTGAGATCTATGACCAAAAAAGGTCACAGAAATGCTCAATTATTATTAGGTAAAGGTCTCAACAGAACTAACGATCATCTTGCCTCCTTCTTATTTAAATCTACTGTTTTAAGAAACTTAACATTACATGCTTTTCTGAATTTGAACAAGCATGCCCGGGGGTCTGGAGGAAGGAGAGCATAGACTCACGTTGCTATGTCTGTTCCAGGTGTTTGGGTGAGCAGCAGCTAGTTAGAACTACTCTTCTCATCCAGCCTACCCTTCTCCAATGCAGCCTTCCTTTGTGCATTAATAGCCATAGAAACTAGAGATGGAAAAGACCTATTAGTAATATTGCTAAAACAATAGCATGGATGGTTGTGGAAAATCATCTTGAGATCTCAGTCACAACCAGGGTTCTGTGGCAACAAAAGAAAACTTAACTCAGAAATGAGTCTGTAGTTGGAGCCAACGAATAGTATTATTTCCTGTTCACCTTTTAAAATGGCACCATTGAACAGAAAAGCACCTGATTTTAAAGCTATGGAGTTGGTTTTGTATGGTCAAATCTGTGTTCCAACAAAATAAATCAGGTTGAGTGTGTTCTGCAATGTTGCATTTATTGTAGTTGCAGCTTGATATCTTATAACAAACTGCACCTTTAAAAAAAAAAAAGAGCAACTGTGCAGGAAAGAAGCACCATCTGCATTTGTTTTGCTGGATCTTTTGTCAAGCATTGTGATCAGACTGACAGTTAGCCTGGAGGAAAGTTATAAATTCTGCACTGAATTGCGGTACAATCTTTCACCATGGCATTTCTGCCCTCTGGCCACACTCTGGTTATCCATAATTGTGGCAGATAATGGTTTTTTATGGCTGGAAACATTCTTTGCAGGAACGGGACAATAACCAGGGCTGAAAATGTAATTAAAGTGAATGGATGAACTTTCTTAAAGAAACAGTGTGGATTATTACTGGATTTTTAAACAGTCAATAGGCCTGGGGCAAAATGGCAGCAATTGAAAAACCATGTATACATGTGAAATGTAGGCCAACGCTTGAAGGTGGGTATTAGATTACAGAAGGAAAACTGAGACATTTGATGTAGCAGATAACTCAGGTCTGAGATCATCTCCCGAAATATAAGCTAATGTAACACATCTTTCTCTGTCAGTTGGAATATTTTATTTGTCTTCTGTGGATTTTCTTCTCTAGAATACAGAGAAGTTTGTTTCAGATTTTTCCGGAGCTATGTGAGTATAAATGGCATTTCCTTAATGAAACTCTTACAATAGAAAGGACTGTTTTCTGATCTCTTTTTTGTACATTCTCAACTTTCCACATCGTGTAGTGAACCAAATTTACTTTGCATAGCACCGCTAAGAATATGAAAATCAGTTTATATAGAACGGCCTTGTGTGTGCAGCTAGAAGTACTTTACAACAGACCTCTATTCATTAGTGTGTACACAGTCATGTCTATAACTATTCCAGGAATGTAGTAAATATGTTCTGCAACATTACAAGACAAGTAAATTATACAACATTGTCTTTCCTTCCTTTAATCTAAACCTAGGCCCACCTAGTTGCATGCTTGTGGCCCTATTGCTCTTAAGGCCTATCTCAGTCCCACTTGTTTCCCTATAAGGCAGAAAGAATCCTAAATTCTTTAGAGTTTAATCTCACCTATAATATATACACATTAAAAATGAAATTGGATGCAACGGAATAATATATTGATTAATATCTACAAAGAGCATTATATTTCCCATAGCCCAAGTTTGATTCTTCATGTGCTGGTACATATGAAATTAGGGAACAAATATTCAGGGCAAGTCTATACTGATGGCGGCAAAGTCGCCGCCATCAGTGTGATCTTCAGGTTTCGATTGAGGTGTCTGTGTAGACACGCTCAGTCGATAACCAAACTGGAGCTGGAACACCAGCTCTGGAACTCACCAGCACTTACACTACGCAGACAAGATGCCATTTCCAGTCAGCTTAGTGTAGTGTGTAGGGAGGATTTAAGAAGTTGGCGGGAGATGCGCAAGGTATTTTATGTATCTTGCATACTCCCGTTGACTGCCGCCAAAAGCAGTAGTAAATGTAGACTAGGGCTCAGTCAGCCTTGACCTAGACACTCAGTTTTTCCACCTACTTTTGTGTGTGCAAGTGACTGTGCCTGTCAAAGTGAGCACTTCTCCATTTTATGCACAGTAATCAAGTTGCTGGGTGCCCTCTTTGCATGCTCAAATGGCTGCTCACTTTTATGATTTGTTATCTGCATTAGTATATGCCCTAGGAGCCCCAGTTGTGGACCAGGTCTCCAGTGAGCTACTTGCTTGCTGTACAAATGCAGAACAAAAAGACAGACCCTGTCCCAAGGATCTTATTCTAAACAACTTTACTGTGCATGCTCAGCTACACATTTGAAAATTGGCTTGAAAAATCAGAGGCCACCCTGTGATCTTCAGTTTTAGTGGCACAACTTCACTATCCTTTCTGTCCGTCTTTCTGCCCTAGTTAAGATAGCTCTCTATATGTAAAAAACGGAGAGACCGCAAAGCAGGTGCTTTATATATTTCAATTGAACTTCAGGTTAAAGGATAAAGTGTGTTAATTTGAAACCCCCATGAGGCCAGCAGAGCTTTTTGCACAGTTTCTATCTTGTGAGTTTGGTCTTGGGTACTGGTTTCATGTGACCAACCTGAATCTCAAAGTAAAATGGATAAAGTGAATTCATCTCTGTATAGTGCATCTTGGAGTGTTCTTGTGAGACTAGGGGGAAAATCTTCCATGGTACCAACCAAGTCATCAAAACTGATGTGACACCAGGTAACTTAGTCTCCAAAAACACGTTCCTCACTAAAGAGAATGAAACACAAAGGGTAGGTCTATGTTGCTGGCAACGTGGGGACTGAAGCAGTGGGATCGATTCTGTGGGTCATGCAGACGTGCTCAATCGATGCTGGCAGTAGTCTCCAGTCGATACGATTAAACCATCTCCCAGAAAGGAGTTAGACTGTGTTGACTGGAGGGTATCTCCCATCAACATAGCACAGTCAAGAAGCCATGGTATGGCAATGTAAGTAAAGTGACAGGAGATACACAAACCACAGTATAATAAAAAAGGAGTCTTGTGGCACTTTAAAGACTAACAAATGTATTCTTCACATGAGCTTTTGTGGGTGACATCTCACTTCATCAGATGCCAGAGTGGAGAAAACTTACATTGGAAAAAAAAAAACCTGACAGAATGGGAGTGGAAGATTACATTTCACTGCATCAGGTCAGGTTACTTCAGCAAATCAAACAAGTTGTATGGAGTCAAACACAACATATCAGAAAGTGGTGAGGTTGAGAGTATGTAGCCTACATATCTCCTGTTGACCATTGGCAGCAGGGTAGACCAAGCCTCAGTCTGATGAAAGGTTCAGGAGCGGACGTATTTTAAAAGGTTTGCCTGAGGGTAGGGGTGTGTGTGTGTGTGAGAGAGAGAGAGAGAAAACACCTTTGGCATAAAGTTTGGCATTATATTATACTTTCCTGTCTTCAAAGATGAAACAAATGTTTGGTGATGAGTCAGCATTAATTTTTAATATCACATTCAGTTCCTGTTTTGTCTTTTCTCTGCTCCTTTTACAATATTGTTTCCATTAATAACAGTGGAAACTTAACCTGGTGTCCAGTTAGATTCTGAGTGCTCGTGGTGACACCAACTGAATCACTTGTATGCTTTTGTCTCTTGGGAAAGGCGATAGCTCAACTGCAGAACTGAATACACACGGCCAAATTCTTCTTTTGTTGAATTGAGTTATAAAGGTGTACGTGAAAGCAAAATGTCTCGCTGTGCTTTTCCTGGGATAGGTGACTGAACAGGAGAAGTAGTAGTAGAAGTACCAGTCTGTTGGTCAGATGTCACCTGTTCCAGAGGTTTGGGGGTGCCTCCATGGTCCAGCTACTTATGAAAGATTCCAAATGTCTTTGTACTATCTGCATTTTGCCTTAGGCTGCAGATAAAAGGTGATATCTAGATATTGTTACACTTGCTAACCTGAGGTGGAAGAAGCAGGTTCCCTCTCTGGAAGAAGCTGATTTTCACAAACTGATTTCTGAATTTGAGAGCAGGAAAATTATCTACTGACCAAACCCAAGGTGGGTGTGAGAAGTGTCCACTTTTGGTTGCATCTTATGACTTTCTTGTCGTCGTGTATCAGTGCCTAGATGCTATGGTGACTGACACTCTATACCTAACTTAGAACTGGCAGATCTCTTAGCAACACTGGTGATTCCCAATCCCAAACGCGGGTCTTTGAAGCACTTGCTGGTGTCCTGTGGAGAACTTGTGAGTCATGTAGGGCTCAACCCTGCCTGTTAGTGCTGAGCACTCTGGTTCTGATCCAGCAAAGCACACGCTTAACCTTAAGCATCTGTGTGTTCCTGCTATAGTCCATGATTACTCACGGGTTTAAAGTTAAGCATGTAGTTTGCTGGTTTGTGACCTGAGTGCTCTGCCTCTTGTAGAGCTTGCTGTTCTTGTTCCCACCTCACATGGTCCTAGAGCCTGGGCTCTAGCTTGAACTCAAACAAATATACTACAGTTAAACAGCCCCTTACCCCAAGCCCTGTGACCCTAGTCAGCTGATGCAGGCCAACTGCAGGTTTCTAATTGCAGTGTGGACATACCCTGGTTTCTATCTACTGCTAATACTTTGGAATATCGTGTGTGTGTGTGTGTGTGTGTGTGTGTGTGTGTGTGTGGCTTTGGTTTTGTTAATATTATATTTACTACTTTTTTTCTTTCTTCCTTATTCTACATAAATGATGTCCAACTTTATAGGACTGATTCACTTTATATTGAACTACATATAAAATCACTGACATAATGGTACCTGACAGGATCATGTGATATGACATACAAAACTTAAAAGACTTAGCTCAGTTGTCCACTATCAATTTAAGTTTTGAAAAAGTCTAGTTAAAAGAATTTGGCACATGGAAGAAAATGTGGTCTCTCTCTGAAGTAAAACAACAGAGGCCTGTGGCACTTTTAAAGACTAGCTATTTATTTATCGCATGAGCTTTCATAGGAGAAAATCCCACTTTGTCAGACTCTCCCACGAAAGCTCATGCAATAAATAAATCTGTTAGTCTTTAAAAGTGCCACAGGACTCTCTTGTTTTTCTGCAATAGACTAACACGGCAACCCCTTTGGAACTCTCTGAAGTAAATAACTCCGAACAATATAATTACTGTATACGCTAAATATTAAGATACTTATTTTTAAAATCTATTGTGATTCAGACCATCTTGATAAAGTGCTTGGATTGTTTTCTTTCATGTTTTCTCACTGGATGCAAACCAACATAACAGAAACACTAACTTAGCAAAATACTGGGGAGAATGATTTCCTCATTTAGGGAAGTATTTAGATTGCATGTTGTCATTAGCACTTGATTCATACAAATAGACATCGAAATTTGAATTTCTGTTTATATGAATATATGGCATCTATCTGTCTGGCTCAGGAATACACATGTCCTGTTTCATTGAAAATTTGCTGTTTCCTGTGAATTTTTCAAGTGAAAATGAACTAATTTTTTGCAAGAAATAGAGTCCATTTCTTGAAATGCCTCTGAAATTCAGTTCTTTTGCACATTTTCAGTGTGAAAATAATAACTTGCAGGAAAATGATTTTAAAAAATCGCCAGGCATTAAACAGCAAAAATGTAGGTGGAACTACTTACAAATGGCTCCATTCATTTTTGAAATGAAAATGCATGAGTATTGCAGCTATGGTGAGGGTGCAAATTTGCCATGGGACATATCCCACCTTTCCCTCTCTCTCCCTGATTGCTCCTGAATGACATAACTATTCTGGCAGCACACTCTGTGCCCCAGGGCCTGCAGCACAACGATGCCAACATAGGATCTGTAGTGTACACATGGCCGAACTCACCCGCTATCACACTAGTGCCCAGCAATGTGTGTGCTGATCTGTGGAAAAGGAGGCACATGTAGCAAGGACGGAAGCAATTTGGAATTGTACCATTTTAGAAACATGTCACCTGTTACTTCCTCTTTTCCAATCCCACTGTCTCCAGGAAAATAACATGAATTGCTGAGATGATGCATGTGAAATGTCAGGAAAGGGAGCAGAAAGATTGGCCACCTGCAAGCTAACCAAGAATCCACAGTGAGTGGAACTACTTGAGATACAGTATGTACCGATGCTGGCTTGTGCTTTCTTCTTTCAGCCGGAGGAAACATACCATCCTGCTGCTGAAATTAAGAGTGACAGACAAAAGGGAGAAAAGGGGAATAATAATCAAAGAAATGGAAGAGCAAAGAATCCTAATGGGTACAAAGCATACACCTCTGAAAACCAAATTATTAATGGGTTACGTGCTGCACGGCTGTAGAGACTGAAACATGTCACAGAATAGAGATGCTTAAAAAGATACATGATTCAGAGCATTGGCATCAACCACAAGTGGTATCTAAACCCTTCATTTACCTTGGGGATAAAGAAAGCAACAAAACTTGCTTGATTTCATGTCACAGGAGATCATGCCAAAGCATGATGTGCTGCAGAAGAAACTTTGTATGTGATAAAGCCCACAGTTCCTCCCCTTTTTATGCCTTTTAGGCAGAGTGAGGGCCAGACAGTCGAATTTATCTATGATGATCCCAGACAAATATGAAAGGGATAAGAAATGTTCTTTGGCTCTGGGCAGCTGGATAAGCTATTCTATAGATTAAACTCGCAATGTAGTTCATTGGGGGGCACCGGGAGGAAGGTTACCAGTGCTCAGGGCTCGTGAAAAACGTTAAAAAATTAAAATATTTTCTATAAAAGTAAAAAGCGTGTTAGATTTCAGGTAGTTAAAAAACCACATGTAAAAATGTGTATTTATAGATGTGTTAGGGTTATAATCCCCTTACGCGATTATATCACAGTATTTATGTCTCCTTTCGCTGTCCTTCTTTAAGTACCATACATTGTTTGCTGTCACCTATTAGCCATTCTGTGTGTGATCTAGGGCTTTGTGACTCAGTTTTCCTACCTGTGATTTAAAAGTGATAGTTCCCTCCTGGGAGACATGAACCAGGGCTCTGGGTAAGTTCAAAAGCCTCTCTCTCTCACCAACAGAAGTTAGTCCCATGCAAGATATTGCCGCCCTCACCCACCTTGTCTCTCTAATATCCTGGGATCAGCGCAGCCACAATAATACTGCATACAGAAGTATTCCTGGTAGCTTTGTGTATCATTTGAAAAGTTAATGAGTACTGTGCTACATTTGGAATTAGGCACCCAAATGCAATTTTCTTGGTATTCGGAAAGCTTTGCCTATATTCCTGATGCATTTTGACATCAAACATATCTCATTCCTTTGCTTTCACTAAATAAAAGGGAAAAGCTGAAAAAATCCAGTACAGTAACTTGTAATAGCTACAGGGCACAGACTGAAAGGGAGACCAAGAATATTCCATATGCTACCCCTTTGGAATCCTTCCTGTTACTTAACTCTTCTTCATCTTGCTGAATATAAGAAACAATTTGTATCAGCAGTATGTGGACGCTGTAAGAACTAGAGTTCAGCAAACTTTGTGGAGTTCCAAGATTTGCAAAACATCTATTAACTGCTATACAAATTATTGGGTTTTTGGTTGGGTTCCCCACCTTCCACCCCAAGGCCCTGATTCAAAGACTCCTATTGACTTTAGGGTATTTTGGACCTGGCTTTGACTATTTTTAATGTCTGCTTCTGACAGGAAGACGAGGATACAGGGCAAAGTTTTGGCATTCTGTACAGGAAGCTGAGGGGGATCAATGGATAGCAGCAAGAAAAAGGCTCAAACATTTAATATGCTAAGTGAATGTAACTGTTGAATGAAGAGGGTCAGCTGCTAAACCAACCAGTTCCATACAGAGCTCTACTTTAAAAATGTTCTTATTTTAGATTAAGGATTCTCAAACTGGGAGTCAGGACCCCACGAGGGCTCACAAGGTTATTAATAGGGGTTGTGAACTGTCAGTATGATTGACAGCCAGAGTCTTTCAGAGCAGCAGCCACTGGCTCTGAAGACATAGCCACCCTCAGCAACAGCACAGAAGTAATGGGGGGATGGCATGGGGAGGTTATCACTTTTGGGGGTGGGGGAGGGAGAGGCACCACAGCCTGAAACATTTTCAAAAGCGGTTCCAGAAAAAAAAGTTTGAGAACCCCCATTTTAGACTCTATGCTATGTCCACATTTGCAAGTTAGTTCAAATTAAGGAAGCTTAATTCGAACTAACTTAAGCCTTGGCCACACTAGGCTTTCATTAGTTTAAATTAAGGGCTTCCTTAATTTGAACTAATAAATTCGATTGCTTAGTTTGAATTAACCCTTAATTCAAAATAGTTAGTTTGAATTAAGTCAATGTGGCCCATATTGGTTAGAACTAATCGGCAGATTGACCTTCATGCAACTGACTAATTCGAAGTAAGCAAGTGCCCTGCATGGCCATGGCTAGTTCGAACTAGCATTCTAGTGGGGCCATGCTTGTTCAAATTAAGTTAAATCAAACTAACTAAAATTTGTAAGTGTAGACATAGCCTAAATGATACAGAGAAGGTAGGCAAGTCACTGCCGCTATTTATTCTTTCTTTCTTTCTTTCTTTCTTTCTTTCTTTCTTTCTTTCTTTCTTTCTTTCTTTCTTTCTTTCTTTCT